>JAMQGT020012022.1:0-63159 GCA_024447675.2 Pterophyllum scalare
GTGTAACATTGCTTCGTTCAGTTACGTATTGCTGATTATACAAGCACAAACTGGGCACTTCCACACTGCAATATTTCTTATTATGCCCATCTGCAGTCAGAATAGCAAGCGTTTGTCCTGATTTTCTGAGGGCCTTGGGTTTTAGCATTTCTGCTGTACCTTAACAAAATCCCATCACATCATTTTTTTTTATTGTAATTTATTTTTCTTTTTGTTTGTTTTTTTGCTAGTAAAAAACAAACCTATCTGTAATATGATCTGGAGTAAAAGCAGGCAAAGCAATTCTACAGCACTGTTGGCTTTGTTTTCAACAGCAGCTCACATGACAGATTCAGAGTTTATTATTTTCACCTGCTGTAGTATTGTAAGGCAAAAACAGAGTTTGTACAATTCCAACGAGCTTGAAAGTCAATAATTGGTATGACGATCTTTATTCTACAACACAGCCTGAACGGTCTTAGACAATATTGTTGTAATTTCTTTAAGTGGTCTTCAGTAATAGTTCTGCAGGCTTCTTGAAGGATATTCAAAACTCTTCTTTGGATGTCGGCTGCCTTTTGCTCTGTTCTGTCAAGATGATCCCACACTTCTTCAACAATGTTGAGGGCCTGGGTCTGTTGAGGCCAATCCATGACTGATAGTGTTCCAGGTATGCTTTTGCTGCATTGGCAGTGTGTTTAGAATCATTTTCATGCAAATAAATAAACTAAGCCAATCAGATGCATTCCAGATGGTATTGCGTTGTGGATCAAATCTGATGGTATGTTTTTGTGTTCTATCGTAGTTTGAAAAGATCCCAACACCACTGGCTGAAATGCAGCCCCAAACTATGATGAAGCCTCCTCCATGTTTTACAGATAGCTGTAGACACTCATTGTTGTACCTTTCTCCTGACCTCTGCTGTACATACTGATGATTTAAACCAAAATTTTCAAATTTGATTCATCACTTCCATAAGCCCCGTCACCACTGACATTCTCTTGTCCGTGTTCAATTTGGCCTTTCTCTTTGTTTCCCTTCTTTAAGAATGGATACTTGGCAGCCACCCTTCCATCATGATCATCATCTGAAGGGCCAGCTGCATCTCCCAGGTCCTATGTGAAGCCTTTGATGGATTTTTTTTTTATTTTTTACTATTTCTTAAGTATGTGACTGTCAGATACTGTTTTTCTGCTGTGAATAGTTTTTATAACTGCTACTTCTTTTGTCCTCCACTTGTCCAGTTTCCTTAGATTTTTTAAGGGCACACTGTACACCATGGCAAGACATTCCAAGTTTTCAGCTAATATCTTTTAGGGAATCACCTTGTTGGTGTAAAACTGCTAATTTATGTCTTTCAAACTGTGTTATTATAGGCATCTTTTATAGATTAAATTAAGAAATTGGAACAAATTCTGTTTTTGCCACAGGCTGCTGGTAGCAAAGTGCCTAAAGATACAATTTAAGATTGGTTCTTTGTAGACACAACAGTGGTTCATCCCTTGAGTTAGATTCCTTTTTTATGCTTCAGTGATTCATAGATCAGTGTCAAGAGGCTCAACAACACACACACACAAATTCCTCTGAAAATGGTTAGGTACAAGGACTGGACTGAAAATGAGTGAAAAAGCATGAAGAACTATTACTGGCTTTAAAAAATTACAAGTCCTGGAATAAAGGAAATGAGTAGTGGCTCAAGGCTTTTGCACAGTACTATACTTTAAGGCAGGCCTACCTTTTTATTGACAAATCACTACCATATAAGCTCTCTCAGTTTTTAATTCACTAGTCACATCCGGTTTCATCACCACAGTGATGATAGCAATAATGCTCCACTTGTAGCTTCATAACAAAATGGCACTAACCAGTGGGTAACACGACAGTGGCTACATTCATCTTTATATACCAGCATAGAAACTCTCTGTTTATTCAAGACAACAGAGAGCTTTTAGTTTTAATGGGCTGGATGAATATTGACATAAAGAGGTAAGGTGCATCCTTTTACTTATCTCTCCCTTTTCTCAGCACATATACCCAGTTTCTAAAGTGGTCAATCTAAAATCCCTGCAGGAGGATAAATCCTGTCTGTGACTAAATCTATACTCTTTCTTCAGGAATATGTGAGCATTTTTGCTCAATTTTCACAAAGAAAGAGGTGGAGTTGCCCTCTGGTGGTGGCTTTCAACTCTCTTTTTTACTTTACAAAAGAGATCTGTGGCTCTTTTGAAACATTAATGCTTCAATGGCACTGTGATTGGTGTTCAGAATGTTGTTTTTTTTACAGTGTTATAGTGAAGCCTCGCCATCATTGATCTCACTGACAATCTCTACGGCTTCTATTTTAAAAATGCTTAGTTATGTCTAAACTAGGACTCCTCTCTGATCCAAACCCTTGAAAGACACATGTCAACACTTTCACCCCTTGGGTGGGCTGATGAGGGAAAAAAAAAATAAACAAGCTTCAGAATTTTCCATAATTAGTTTCAAATTAAACTGTCACCACCAGCAGGGCACCAGACATAGTTGTCAGTGTTCTCACCTCTGTGTGCCATGTCAGATCAGAGCACAGGCCACAATCTTGAAGTCTTTTGTGTTTCTGTGGTGACAAACATATCTCCTAATCCCATGCAATTAAAATGATTAGCAAATGCTGAGGCTGCTAAAAGGCTCTAAGCTAAATGATTGGGTTTAATTCACATGCCCCCACACATGTGGGGAACATCTGTTCCTTTTTTTTTTCTTCAAAAAGTCAGTTTTACAACTTTTAAGAGCAGATGCAGAAGTGATCTCACACATGTATATACTCCAATGGTTTTCTTCCAACAGGATTTGCATCTTAATAATCATTACCTAAACTGTTAAATGGAGTCAAAAATTTTGTATGATAGACTTGATGGATCCATATTAAGTGGAATATTCAACACCATTAATAACCTACTTCCATGCTCAAGCTGTACTGATGAGCCAAGGGTTTGCTGTTCAGGCCAGGCAGTGAGTGCTGCATGCCAGCAGCCTGCAAGAGTCAAGTAAAAACCTCTTACATAGGCTCTTTCCAAGTGGGCAGAACCCTCTGATTAGTGACTGTTTAGGGATTTGCCAAAGTGATTTGAAAGCTGAAAGAATGTTTTTTGTTTGAAATCAAATTTAAAAAAATAAGTCTTTGTGTGCAAGGCACAAAGGCAAAAAAGGAAGAAAAAAAAGTGCAGCTGTCAACGAGGAAAAAGCTCCCCTTCATCACTGAAGAAATAAAGTTTGGACAGCAAAGTACAGCCATTTGGATGAAGGCGAACATTTTATTTTCTATACAAACAGATGCACTTCACAGGTGTTATTGCTGAACACAGGTGGAGTGATTCTGTGAATAAGTCCCTGTAGATGTGCTTACATGTTCCTGAACATGATGCAGAAAGTGAGCATGACAGGAAGCATGTTAGCTTCCAGCTCAGTAAACCAGCTCTGCAGTGCACCTGGCCATGCCCTGCCAGTGTTTTATACCGTCTGTGGCACTCAGGTTCCCCCTTGGCCTGACCGGACACTGGCTTAGCACATTTGTGTTAGCACTCTGAATTCCCTGTGTGGACAAGGACCACCTGGCAGGAACCGCTGCCTGGCGTGAGTCAGAACACTGGCCATTAACGCACGGCAGGTAACACAGCACTGGCAAAGCATCGAGCCCCAGCCAGCAGCAGTGTCCACGCACGCATAGAGCTTCTCTCTTGCCCTGACTCGAACTGATCCTATAAGAGCTCCCCAGAGTGCAATAGACTGAAATCACCCAGCTTCTATACAGGCAATCCCTGCACACAGCATATCCTATAATGCTATGCATGGGAACTGCCAGTGTATACAGCAATGGAGGGCACACAGTCAGATCCATTTCACACATGACAGCATATCGATTAAAACTACACAGGTTGATCAATTTGATTCTGATTCTTTCTGGTAAAAAATAAATAATTGAGGGCATATTTGCTTCATATATCAATATTTTTTTTCAGTCAAATAGGCTACAGCAGCAGAAGACCACACTGGATGGTGCTCCTGTCAGCTGAGAACCGGAAACTGAAGGTACAGTTTGCATGTACTCACCAAAATTGAACAACAGAAGATTGGAACAACATTGCCTGGGTTAATGAGTCACAATGCAACATCTGGATGGTAGGATCAGAATTTGGCTTAAACAACATGAAAGCATGGATCCACTCTGCCTTATATCAATGATTTAAGTACACTTTGCACCCTTTAGTACTAACTGAGCATTGTTGAAATGCCACAGCCCACCTGAGTGTTGTTGCTGATTATATCCATCCCTTTATGACAACAGTGTACCCATCTTCTGATGGCTGCTTCCAGCAGGATAATGCAGCATGCCAGAAAAACTCAATTCATCTCAGACTGGTTTGTTGAACATGACATCAGTTCACTGTACTCAAATAGCCTCCACAGTCATCAGATCTCAGTCCAGTAGCACACCTTTGGAATCTGGTGGAATAGGAGATTCATATCTTCACAGGTCCCATACAAATAATGTATGATTTTTGTCTTTTTCCTTTCTTGAGCTGTTTCTAAACCTTTTGACCTTGTATAGACCTAATAGTTAAACTAGAAATGAATTGCTCTCCTGTACCCAAGTGCTTCAAAAAGCAGCTGATTGAGCTTTAAGTGTTTAAAAAAATTAAAGTTACCATAGAGCCAAGATAAATTAAGTAAATGCCCTTTAAACAAAACTAAGTGGTCACATGCCCAAACTACCAGGTACTGTCAAAGAATCAGTGAGTGGATCGTACAAATTCAAGAGACACATGCTGTGTATTGACAAGGCAGAACTTCGGGGTTAAAAATTCTGTTGTTACAGGGATTGCCCTGGCCTCCATACAGCAGGGACTCTCGTTTCAGGTCTGCACTGCATCATTCTGCCAAGACACAAAGATCCTTTTTGCAGCAATTTTCAACATGCTACTGTATGTCCCCATGGTGGCCTCTTTGTCTGGCCAGGAATCACTTGTCACCTTTTAAGCAAGAACCACTGGAGTCTTTTCCTGGATTTAACAGCTTTACAGCCCCAAATATACAGTAACTGCACAGAGTAGCATGAGTTGTTTAGGTGAAATTATCCATTATTTTCTGCATTCATTAGATCAGCATAGTTTTTTACCTTCTGCTTCTCTGTCTCTCTCTTCCTAACCTCTTGTGCCTTCTCACTCCACTGATCCCACTCTTCTTTCTCACTCTTTGTCAGTCTGAGTCAGTACAGTATCACTCACTCATACACACACGCACACACACAGACACGCACACACAAACAGTACAGTAGCTTCCACAGTGCACACATACGCAAGTCGGATAATTCTGCCTCCATAACTCACTATGACATACACATACACACTTCAACATTTGCTACAGCAGGGCTTCAAGATTAGCAGCTACTACTAGCATGACACACCAGGACAGAGAGTACAACTCATGCAGACACACTGTACAATCACACTGCTGGAGGTACTGATACATGTACCTCCAGCAGACACACGCGCGCGCACACACACACACACACACACTCTTAATACTACCACAATAGCATAAGCATATCTATCAATGGCACCATACATGTCTGTGTGCCTGTTAACACAACGTTAAATCACACACACACACACACACACACACACTGGCCCAGATCCCTCTTATAAAGCAGCACTGTTTGGAGGAATGTACAGCAGAAGGGGGAAGCTACAGTTCCCGAATATCTCCATGGAAACAGGCTGGAGAGCAGCATATCCCGCTCAGCGTACTGTCAGAGACTGAGGATGAATCCAGTCTTCATTATGGAAGCCAAATCATACAACACACACCAGGTGGTTAATTCAATTGTTAATTGCAACAGCTTTTAAATCCTTAAAACACACACACACACACACACACACACACACACACAGCTGGATGAAGAGGTTTCCTCTTGCTAAAAGTGAGGATTTCTTATTTAACTTAAACGAAAGATTCCTTCCTCAAGCTGATCAATACATATTGTGCGATTTTCACTCACACTAGTTTACTGTCATTATTGTTTTCCATTGATTTTTTTTCCCTCCAACCAGCTGATATTTACCATTTTACTTTCTGTATTTTGTGCAGCAATTGACAGCTGAAATGGAAAAAAGGAAGGAAATAATTTTTCAGCCAGATCCAAAAGTGTTTGATGACTCACTCATTAAAAATACAGAGAAACAGGAGACTTGATTCACATAAATGCAATGGATTTCTAATGATTTGCTTTCAATGCTGTCTTAAAAACACACAGAAATAAAAGCTTGAGAGCGGGTCAGAGTGGCTCTCACTGTAGGTCAGAGGACTTCACTAAGAGTGTTTTAAACCAAGTTTTAGGTAAACTGCAAAGAGAAATTCAATGTTTGCACAGAGGGCTTACAAAACAACACTAATAGCTTTTTATATGCAGAGTGGTACTAAGCATTGTGGCCTATTACAAGGTCAAAATGCATGATTTTTACTGCTACTATTCCCATCTCTCTGCTTAAATTGTCAAAATTGGCCAAGAAATTACATGTTTTCACATGTTCTCAGCAGAACACAATAAATGGTATCAATCTCTGCTGCTAATATTGAGCTCACTCCTCTGAATGCTCTCTGTATTCACTCTTCCACTCACTCATACACCCACACAGCTTCACTTGCTACCTAACATGGTATTGTACCAGGCACCACTTGAAGAGATTAAAACTGGGATCTTGGAATCTAGTTATTTCCATCCAGGCTCTCCTTGTTTAACTGCAGCACTGAACATCATGCTACCGAGAAACTGTTAAGATGAAAAAGAGTTGAGATTAAACTTTAATGATCCCCGAGGGCAGTCGTTGGTCACCACAGCAGCAAAAAAGTCAGACATGAGTTCAACAGATAAAACAAAAGATGGTAAGAAAAAGTCCATTTTGGAGCAAGACTGCTAAAAATGACACAATCTCCACCCTCTCACTTTTATTTGTTGCAATTAGATTATTCTTGAGTTTTGGACTACGGATTGGATGAACCAATACGAGACCATACATTTTTACTGCTACCTCTATCTGCAGCCCTACTAACCTTGCAGTGGAAGGTCTTTCAATTGTTTGCTGCCCAATTGTACTCACTTAAGAAGGTGTGCATAAAGGCAGCTGGCTCTGAGGAGTCACCACATTTTCTATGTTCTATGATTTTCCTGACATTAAACATTCCCAATGTGCTATCACTTTATAAAACACAACCTGTTGATTAAGCACTATTCTCTAAAATCCAGGGCTGAATTTAATATATTTTGTACACTGTGCATTTATAGTGAAGAAAATGATGTGTTATATGTTAATATCAATGTAGCTCACACATTGTTGACTATAATTATTATCATACAAATGTGCAATGTACCTGCAACATCTATATTTACACTGTGCACTTGTTCATATGGGCAGATAACCACATGCATTAAGTCATGTTTTCATCTGTTTCCTCTTGATATCAGCTGTTCAGACAGTTAAAAGAGATATCTACAACAATCCGATTATGCAGTGTTTGTATTCATTTGCTTTGCAAGTCCTGAACTGAATGTATCAAATATTCATCTATTTTACCATTACACTGTAGACATGATTTGGAAGAAAATACCAAGGTGCTACTATACACAAGACAAAGGAAGGATGTGAAGCTGTAACAGCCTGAGCTCTAAATAGGTAAGCTGCTAAAAGAAACCTGATCCTGAATCATCAAAAAAATAAGTTAATTGATGAATCTGGGGAAGTGTTATTCCCTGAGGTGGTTGTCGTCAACACACTCACTTCTTACTGCTACAGAAAGTAAAACAGAAAAAGAAAAAAAGATTTCCATTGCTGAAGCTTCAGGAAATACTACTCTAATCATAGGTTACTTTTTATTATGTAGTCTGAATAGACTCTTTGTTCCCCATGGAATCAAGCTAATTTGGGATTTGAATGTGGTGGTTTTGTCTTTTAAAATATATATATATATATATATATATATATATATATATATATATATATATATGTATGGATGGGTGCTAAATATTTTCACGTCACTAAAGGATTTTCAGCAGAGTGGCACTGTTATTGCTTAGATTACATTCAGGCTGTCAACTGTATGAGTAAAAAACACTAACACTAGGAAGCAGAATAGCTGTTACTCCCGTTACTCTTGATGCTTAAAGTGAGTGCCTGGAAATGCTTATGAAGCAAACCAGAGTGTAAGTTTAAAGGTGTTTCAAAATTGGCACAATGGGATAACCACCAATGAAAATAATGATATTTTTGTTTCTATCCATCTATTTTCTTCAGTTTATCCAGTTCAGGGTCGGGGGTGGGGCTGGAGTCAATCTCAGCTGTCACAGGGCGAGAGGTGAGGTGCATCCCAGATAGGTCATCAGCATTTCCTATAATGTTTTTTTGTTTGGCTGCACCCACATTGTCTGTATGGGATCTTAAACACTGAATTTGAATTAATGTAGAGAAATCACCACCATGAACAAAGAAGAAACCTCAAGCTTTGCATGATAAAATAATTCAAAGGCGGCATCATCCTAGCTGTCCCAGTTTGACTTTGTCATGTCTTCATCATGCAGCGCAGATGCGCCATGACTGTTCAGCACCACGGATAAGAAGACATAAAAGCTAATTTTAAAATGAATGTGCAGCTTGTCACTTTAAATTTAACAGAATTTGCTGGTGTTTTTGTCATTATCCTGCTCTGCACCCGGCAATGAATCAGCTTGTCAGTTAATGGGTGGTTAATCTTTCCATTCTGACCTCCAAACCTCTGCAGCAAAACCAAGAGGAAAGATACCATCAACAGCCAGATGTACTGTAGCTTAATCCTAAAACAAAACATGATCTGTGCATCTAACTAAGAGGGTAGATAAATAAATTAGCCATTCGGTTTGTATGCAATATTTTGGGTACTCCTTCAAAAATTACTAAAGAGGAACCTCAGCACCAAACAGATTTTAAAAATGACGCTTTTTAATGTGCAGGATTTTTGTTTGTTTGTTTTGGAGGTTTTTTAGATTTTTCAGGAACGTAAAAAACAATCAGAAATATAAAAATAATTATGTCAGGTGCAAAAGTTCTAATAATTTAGGACATGTAGGAAAGTACAATATTTCTCAGCTGACAATGATCAAGAACTGATAAATCAACTGACTCAACAAACATGGGCTCTTCTTTGGAATTTTCTTAAGGAATAACTGGTACAAAAACAGACATAAGCAATAAAAAGATGTCAAATTGTTTACAAGTTGGAATTCACACTATCCAAAATACCATGAAGAAATGGCAATGAAAGGTCCACATCACACACGTCAAACTCAAGGCTCAATCCCACCCTCCTCAAATTTGAATCCTGCCCACCTTTCAATGCAAGGTGACAAATTTTGGACCTCCTATTGTCACTGGGGTCTGCACACAGATACACACCCTGTGCATACACCAAACTGAACAGATACGTGCATCTGAACCTTAACTGCTAACAAGCTAGCTAACAACAAATGGCAAAAACAGTAATAATAACATGGAACACAGCATCAGCTTTCAAGAGAGGTGGTAAATTTTTTCACGAAGTGTAATGAGAAGCAAGAAAAGCCTGTTTATCATGAAACAATTTCATATACTTTGCATCATCATTTTGAAACCCACACCAGCACACATGGAGCCATGGATATAAAGTTGTTGAACTGATAAGTAGTATGCAGCTAGAAAAAAAAGAGAAAAAAAAGCCAGATGCTTGAGCCAAATCTCAGAGTGGTAAAGATATATATAGGATACAATATTAATTTTATTTTATTTTGCAAGGTAGCACGGTGGTGCAGTGATTAGCACTACTGCCTCACAGTTAGATTAACATCTAGAAGGCCTGGGTTCCATTGCACCTTGGCCCAGGCCTTTCTATCACTGTGTGGAGTTTACATGTTCTCCCCGTGTCTGCGTGGGTTTCCTCCGGGTACTCCGGTTTCCTGCCACAGTCCAAAGACATGCACTTATTGGAGTTAGGTTAATTGGCCATTCTAAATTGCCCATAGGTGTGAATGTGAGTGAGTGAGGTTGTCCGTCTCTCTGTGTTGGCCCTGCAACAAGCTGGCAACCTGTTCAGGGTGTACCCTGCCTCTTGCCCTATGTCAGCTGGGATAGGTTCCAGCCCCACTTCGACCCTGACCAGGATAAGCAGAAGTGAATGGATGGATGGATGGATTACTTTACAAGAGCATCTGGCCCTCACAGTGTCTGCCAAGAAAAATTCCGGCCCTGTCTTAGACTCTACAGGCCTCAGTTGGCATGTTAAATGTTAAAGTTCATGACAACACAATTTGCCAGGGGAAAACCTCTTCTCTCTAAAAAGAACATGGCAGCACAGTTTAGCGTTTGCAAAGTTGCATCTGAACAAACTACAAGACTTCTGGAATAATGTCCTTTGGACAGACAAGACCAAAGTGGAGCTGTTTGGCCATAATGCACAGCACCACATTTTTATGAAACACATTTGGCATATCAGCACAAACACCTCCTACCAACTGTCATGCACAGTTGTAGAGGAGTGATGATTTGGGCTTGTTTTGCAGTCCCAGGACCTAGGCACTTGGTGTCATTGAGTCGACCGTGAGCTCCTCTGTATTCCAAACCATTCTAAAGTCAAATGTGAAGATATATGTCTGACAGCTTGGCTGAAATTGGATCATGCACAGGACAATGATACCAAGCATGGCAGCAAATCTATAACAGAATGGCTGAAAAACAAAAGAATCAAGGTGCTGCAATAGCCCAGTCAAAGCATTTGACCATAGCATTTCAAACCAATTCTGATGGGACCTTAAGAGAGCTGTGCATAAAAGAATGCCCAGAAACCTCAGTGAAGTAATGCTGTAAAGAATTCCTCCACAACTATGTAAGTGAAAATGATTACTTCACATTATTGCTGCTAAAGGTAGTTCTACAAGCTACTGAATGATGGGGGTGTACTTAGTTTTTCACAGTCCTGAAAAAATTCCTTTTCACATGACTGTATATCTGGTCCCTAAACCGCCAATTCCAACATTGGGAAATCTCCATTTCCTGATTTGACCTTTACTCAAATAGAATATGACACGCCTGGCCTGCATGAAACCTTTGCTCACGCAAGTCTAATTCTGAAGTATGCAAAACAGCCTCTGGATAAGCCAGAGTCATGTATGAAAACAAATCAAAATGAATTTCAAATTGAGCAGCATGTTAATTTAAAAAATGTATCTTGTCAAGTGTAATGGCTGTTTGGAAACCAACAAGTTGTAAAAGAAAGAGAGTGACTTCTAAAACACGAAAATGACCACCTAAATTCGACCATGGAGTAGTTCAAGAAAAGTAAGCTGAAGCTTTTGGAAAAGCCCTCACAGTCCCCCCAGTCTGAACACCATTAAAACTGTGTGGGTAAATCTTTGTGCCTGTGAGACATCCTAAAATAGCTCAGAACTGAAAGTGCTCTGGAAGGAAAACTAGGAGAAAATTCCTAAATCGAGTATTAAAAACAAAACATATTTCCAGGCTACAAAAAGCATTTGCAAATAAAAAGTACAGTATTCAGAGGAATCTGAATTACTGTTCAGTGTTGGTAGTCGAAAAGCAGTGTTAAAATGATTATGTCACATGTTGGTTGAAACATTAGTCTCCCTATCCAGCTGTTTGTTCCAAAATTCAAAAACGCATAATGTCAAATTTTGTGGAAATTCATGGTCCTCAGAAGAAGACTCGCACTCATTATGGCAACCCCATCGGAATTGGTTAGTAACAGTGTTGTGTCAATATTTCTTCCTGAACAAAATCTGGGGAGAAAATTCTACAGGACACTCAAGTATCTCCACATTTAATAGTTTAATTTCCTTGAAATTTACTGAAGTTGTAAAAGTGTCTACAGAGCTTTAATTTCAATGTTTTGATCACCTGACCTGACTGGCTTTTCTATCATCATCTGACAGGATTAGGAATTTTGTGAGCACAGCCATGCTCTCAGAGGGATAAACCTCTAGTTTTATATATTTTGGAGAAAAATATAAAAGTCATTTACTTTGGCTTAGTATAAAGACAGCAAATAGGAAAACATCTAGCCTGGCTCTGTCCAGTGGTAACAAAGTAAAACTAAGAGCCTCTATAAAACCCACTAAAGTGGTAAATTGACAATTTTCTGTTGTGACAAGTTGCCAGGAGGCCAGTATAAATGTTACAGGTCCAGTCCAGGAAATATTTTTTATACGCTGGTATCAGTCCTTATGCTAGGCTAAACCAAGAGACTGTTGGCTTCACCTATACATTTACTGTTACGATATAGTGATCAGTCTTGTCTACTTACTCAGTAATCAAAATGTCAAAGTACTCCTTTTACCATCAAAGATCTAAGTGGTAGAAACTGTTAAACGCTTTTATGTTCAAATGTGTAATTCACATTATAGCCTCTGGGGGCTGCTGGTGGAGCTTGACACTCTTATTATGGCTAAGTGAAGCATTTCAGGATGCTAGTGTATCTCCTGGAGATGGGGGGGGGGTGCACTTGGGAGCTGAGAGAAGCTGAGACTCCTCTGGGATCCTCCCAATGCCATGCGTGACAAACAACTAGCCAGACTCCTCACTACACCGGAAAGCAGCCTGATTCATTCTGCACAGGTGTCGGAGTGCGCCTGTATGCTTACAGGTTTAGCTCTGTGTACAATGTGTGAGAAATGAGAGCTTATTGAAAGAGCGCATATAATATGTACAGCTTATGCACATGTGTGTGACAACATAGGGCGGTTCATGGTGCCAGCACAGCTATAAAAGATTTTATCTGTATTCAAAACATAAATTAGCATAAATGTACATATATTTTTATCCAAAATAGGTTTTCTGCAGTAAACTGTCAAAGGTTTCAGCTTGAAAACACATACACAGGAGTCCTGATGATCTGTCTCACAGCAGAATGCAGGTTTCGAACACATTGCTGCAGAATCACCTAGTCTCCATCTCTTAATTATGATATTATGAAGGCCCTGTGTATGAAAGGTGAATGTCATGAAGCCTCATTAAGTCACTTACAGGTTCGGGCTTTGCAGAGTAAGACCCAGCATGTTACTGAGAGGCTGAAGGCTTGTACCATTCAGCTGTTGGCCAGCAGGTTTTCCAAAATCACAGAGTGATGGAGTAAGTTCTCCTCCACCCCATCCTGTCCTCATCCACCCTCCTGTCAGTACCCTAATTCCCCCTTTCATTGCTTTCTTGAATTCCTCCCCCATCCATGAAAAACAGGGCATTAAGACATGCAGAAAATGACAGGAGACTTTTTTTTTCTCTGCCACCAAACTGTATCCATAAAAATGATTACATAATGATCAACTACTGGTACCGCTGAAGAAGACAGTCTGTCAGTTAATGTTGAAACCACAAATTCTGCCAACGTTTGTGGGCATAAGGAAATCGATAGAAAGCTATTTGGTCATACTGCGAAGATGAAAATCCCCTTGTTTCCTATTGAGAAGCCTGGTTGAAGAGCAATTCCTGCCACCCTGTTGGATTCTGTTATACACACATATGAATGCACACACACCTGCACAGATCGCTGTGATTGTTGGGGAGAAAAGGTGCTGTTTCTCAAAACCTTAAGACAAATGTATTTGTCTTTGAGAGCTTTGTTTGATTTCTGTCCTGGCTGATCTGCTGCGATAACTTCTCATCTACCTGTTAAATTTGCACTCATACACAGAGCTGGAACAGTTCCACAGAGAACGTCTCAAGAAAAAGGAAAAAAAAAAAGACACATTTCTCTGGATGAGTCTAAGTCTTCTTACCTAGTAGCGAGTCTATGTTCCGGAGACATTGGAGCACATATGCGGCGCGTCTTCACACGATGACAGGGAAGCAGCGGACAGTCATGCAGAGGTGTGTCACATCTGAGAACGGAGGGGGAAAGCAGGATTTCTCCTCTGTTTTTTTCTGATCCTTTCTTATCTCTTTCCAAATCCCTCAAAGGAATGGAGCACTGACATAGGAGGAAGAAGAGGAGGAGGAGGAAAAAGAGGAGGTGGTGGAGGAGGAAGAGGAGGAGAAGGAGAAGGAGGAAGAGGAGGAGGAGAGGGAAGGCTGAGGAGGGAGCAGTCTGCCAGGCTGGGCTGCTGTGGATCACCTGGAGCAGTGTTGGGCTCCGCATTTACTCCTCCACTGCAGCAGTGCGAGGCAGCGGCGCGAGCTGCATGTTGCTCCCACAGATCATCACAAAACAAGGACACGGAGTCTCCATCTGCTGGATTCAGGATTCTGCAGCTCTGTTGCTCCACACGTTCCTATCCCCATCAGCATTCACACTCATGCTGTCCCTCTTCCCCTCTGGGTATCTATCTGTGTTTCTGTTTTATGCCTTTGCCTCACTCTCCCTTTCTCTCTGAGGGAGGTTTATTTCGAGTCACAAATGCCATGATATTAAGCTTTCACTTTCCCTGGTCTGCGTCCTCGTATTGACTGGTGCATGTGGTCATACGTCTGGTACTCTTGGTAATAAAATTCCAAGCTCAATAAAGCCGCAGCCAACCTCACACTCTCCCTGCGATGACATCACTCTTCTGACCAAAAAGGAGGGAGTTGTTTCCTGGTCTTGTCGGGGCCCTGCTTACGTCATGAAGATCAGACACGTTTCTCATGCCATGTGCAGGTGTTCAATTGGCATGCCCTCCATTGAGAAAGTTACACAAAAATTAACAGGACGCACAGACGAACATGCCAAAACTAAAGGTTTCACTTCAGGTCAACATGCCACCGGCTCCAAGCAAATGACAACCTTAGCCTCACACATTTTGAAGTCCTGACTTCATCTCTGCTCCAAACTGAAACTGCACAGTCTGGAAACCAGCAGAGCACTTCGTCTCCCAAGTTCAGCCGCCCTCACATTCCCCTCACGTCCTCCCTCCTTCGCCAGCCTTTTCTCTGTCCTACAGCACAGCATAGCTTCAAAGGTTGAGAGACAATCTAAGAGATGAATAAATCTAGATTGAGGAAGGATGATATTGATTTTAGGCCTAACCAAAGACTGATTTGTATTCTCAAGAGAAAAGATGGTCCTCGAGATAAACATGAGTACTATTTCTATATGAACAATTACATGTAAGCACTAATGCAAAAAAAAAGCATAGACACACAAGCTGTGTGTATGTGTGTGTATGTCTGTGTGTGTGTGTGTGTGTGTGTGTAGACTGACAGCAAATCAAAAGGGGCTGAATCCAGCCCGCATCTTGATTACAGTATATTCAGAAATGTTAGCTGTTAAGTATTCCAACACCCTCAAGTTACAAAACCTCTGTTTTCATTCATAAAATCAAAATGAAATAGATTTGTGTTTCCCAAATCAGTGTCTACACAAAGAGCTAAATTAGCTACAATTATAAGGAACTCTCAAATGAAACCAACTGAAAATAAGTCTAAGGAGGAATGTTCCCTGCCTTATACGGCATCCCAAACTTAAATTACCACGAGGTTAACACTGTAAACCATTAAAAGCCATAAAATGTGACTTTAGCAACCTCATGACTTAACACTTTACTTCTGAAAGCATAAAACACTTTTTTCTGTGGTTATTTTACCTGAAAAGAGCTGATGCTTAACTTAAATGATTATGACAGCTTACATACACCTTATAAAAGAGACACCAGAGAGACACAGTGACATGTTTGTGCTTGCTCCTAACAATTTTACTCATGCATATGGGATTACACAAACACAGACAACATGTCTCACTGTCTGCACTGGATTGTGGGAATGGACAGTTTTTGAAATGCACCAGTGGCTATGTTGTAGCAGTTGTCGGGCATGGTATCAAAGTAAACAGTCCCACCTAGTGGTTTAATCCTGTCCTAACCCACAGAAGTAAAAGAGACACTCCAAATGCTTGATATGCACATTTTTAAAGTTAAAGCTCTTTCTGTGACCAAAGTCAAATCATAAACAGGATCACTGCTCCTGATGCTTGCCTTGCTTGCTTTATATTCCTTAAAACAATCTGGTGCACACAGTCATTAACATTCTGCCTCAACCTTGAGAAAATGATGACCAAGGTATGATCAAGAGCCAGTTCTGCGGGTGGCTGATAAAGGAAAAAAAAAAAGTCTAACAGTTCTTTAAGTTACGCACATCAAACAAGCAGAGATGTTCCCATATCTGCACTCATTTCATCACAAGCCTTTGTGCTGACAAAGCCTGCAAAATCACAGTAGGACCCTACATATGATTAACTCACAGATAATCTCTGATGTGTGACTGGGCTGAAACTCCTCTGTCAGCTCATTTGTAATGTAAAAGGACTATTTCTGAGTATGATAACACATATATGATCATTTTTCAAGTATTTCAAATGCTACCACAGTTCTTGGGGGGGGGCACTATTAGAGAGACATTAATGAGCAAAACAAAAGGTAATGACTCAGTGTAAAACAGCTAAACCTGACCTCAAAATGATTTATCACTGGCCCATTATATGCCAACAAACATGCCAAACCTTGGTACTGGAATTGGTAGGGTATTGTGGGAATTATTTAAACACTTTCTTTTTTTTTAATTAATGTTCTGTATTTATAGCCAACCAAACTATTTAAATTTTACACTTAATATTACTTGCACCATTTGGCATAACCAGATGTTTAGAGCAGATGAGAATGTTTTGCATGAAGTCTATTAAAACAACCGAACAAGCAAGTAGTGTTGCACAGTAAAAAAAAAAAAGCAGAAATCCTGGTTGATTCTTCATTTCTTAATTAGAGCATATATGACTGCCAGGTCTGATTAAAGTGAAACCCAGGAACAGTATCACAACCACAAAAAGCTCTGTAACCTATAGTATAGTATGTTATTTCGTGCAGCACCCAGTGCCTGCTGCTTCACCAAGCTTGCAAGGATTTGAACAACCTGGTCCTCTCAGTGAGCAGACATTGGGTAGCTCAGTTAACGATTCTGTGCAGAGATTAGACCAATTTTCAAATGTTGGGGTGCTAGTCCACCTGCCTAATTTACACCTCCCCCAAAAAATAAATAAACAGTGCACATACACACACACACACACACAAAGCCACAAAATCGCAGGGGCCAAAGGTGGACTCACTACCATGGCAATGGGAGGGGGTGCAAAAAAAAAAATGTTAACCAATGATTTGCAGATGCAGCCACAAGATTCTGCCATGATTTTCCTTCCATGCAAATTACTCCAACTTTTGATATATAATTCTACATAATGCAAAAGAGACCAAGCTGACACTAGCGCAGCACTAGTGTGAAAGTGGCACCTGGTTCATTCAATGAAAAAATGGCCTTATGAAAACTTTAAGGTCTTTTAAAATATATAACCGAATCAATTTTACATCCACTGCAAGTTTCACATTCTAAATCTTGTTTTTGTTCAGCATTTTTTTTTTCTATAACCAACTTTGAGCATCAATATCATGGAATCTATCATAGTTTCAGTAGCAACAGTGCACCAATTTAAGGCCTAGGATGTAGACTGCTAAAGACAAACATTGCGTAAACTGGGTGTTTTTTTCTGATACTTTATTCTGATAATTCACTGGAGAAAACTTGACGAGCATTTTATGTAAATTTTCAAGGGGCATGTTGGGTTTGTGGTTACTGAAGGGTTGATGGGTTGAATATGAAAGGTTTCCTTTTTCCCTACATTTTTAAAACCAGGCTCATATTATAACCATGATTACTTCTGTGACAAAATCATTTTCCAATATAGTCATGTTTTACCACTTTGAGAATCCTTGAAATTGTGTTCTGATGGTGTTAAGTTCTTGTTCTGTCACTGTGTACTTTGGCCTGCTTCCACCATCACATTTTTGGCATCCTTCACTTGCCTTTTCTAGGGGCCAGGAAAACGATGTGCAGGACTTTCAGCTTCGTTACGTTTTAGACATCTAAAACTACTACGAGGTACTGCGCATTGTGATGTATGGCAGCCACATACTGACCAGTTTCAACTTATAGCACTGTTGGTGTTGAGGCTTCACAATAGGCGCTCAGAAATTAAATAGGTGAGCGCTATTGTTAAGTTTATCTTTTATATACAGTCTATGAGAGCAGCCGTGACAATGTCCAGAGGAGTATTACTCACACAACATGTAATTGACCCTTTGTGGTATTATCCTATAAATATTCTCAGCCTTCTTGTTTATCTGGCTGTCATGTAAGTGAATAATATTTTAATGGCAAAAATAAATAAATAAATCTAAGATCACTTTTTAATGATTTCATATTGGCCTTTGGCTTCAAAAACATCATTGTGGTAGGGATAGTATTTGAGGCTGATGTGAGGCAGCATTTGATCATCTACAATGCAAAAAAAAAAGGAAAAAAATGCCAAGAGAAAGGCGGCGGACCCCTGGAGTGCTTTTTCCTTAGATGGTACTCTGTGCTCTGACCTCTACTGAGTGAAGGAGTCGTGCAGAGTTTAACTAATTAACAACTGTCTCTTTTTTTGCTTCATGTTCAAATTCTCTGCACATCACAGCACCTCCCCCACACTATCCAAGGTTTGCTTGCTATCTTTACCTGCCTGTCTCTTCTCCTTAAGGATCTTGGTACAGATGCAGTTGGCTCAAGTATATCTCAAATATGGACGCTTGACCAGGACCCCTTGGTGTTTTATTTTTCTTTGTGTAGATTCAGTTTGGGTGCCTAAATGTAACCAAAACATGATTGAAAATGAAACTGTAAATCAAACAGAAAACAAACTGCTGCCTGCTAGTTGACAGTCTTGTGAGGCTTGGCACATACGCCAGAGGACACTTTGTGCCCATCTCTGAGACACCAGCGGCATTGACGAAATGGCAGTATTTGATGCCCTGGGAATAGAACAGGTTGGCTCAGCACACAGAAAGGAAAGCAGCAATTAATCCTTGTCACTAGGGGGACAGTTCTAACAAGTGAGCTCGTTTAAGGGCCATTTGAATTCAATCATGGTTCAAAAGGCGATATTTTTGCATAAAGAAAGGATGAAATGGCTTCATGTAACGTGGAAGGTGATGCTCCTAGTGACAAATGCAGCACTCCAGTCTTTCAGTTCACTGTTTTGCGTCGAACATTACTGTCTGTGTACAGTCTCACTCTCTCATTAGCACAGTCCCTAGCTGTGGTTAAGAAAAGAGAAAGAAAAAAGTCTGTGAATATAGTCAAACAGGCAGATATATCTCTGTTGGTGGAACTAATGAAGTAGATACTATGTTTCAAAACAGATGTTTCTCCCTGTCTGCTGCATTTTTAAAATGTCATCTTCTTGCTAATAAACTCACCACATCAACTTTAAGAAGTGATGATATATCAGTTTTGTGGCAAGCAAAACAAGTCAGATCCCTATAGAGTTTATGCTGGTATATTTCTTTTTTTTTTTTACTGTCAACTGTTTAAATGGTGAGAGTGAAACAAGGAATATTCAGTCATTCTGTTCTCTACTGGGCTCCCATGCCAAGTTTTTTTTTTTAAATTTATATCTAAGTGTGTTGTGGTTATCATGTTTAGAAAGAAAAAGGTCAATGGTTTGATTCCAGCTGGAGAAAGAAATCCCCTTTGGAATTTTTTTTTTATAATCTAAACAAACTGAAGATGTTTGGTATTATGTCATTATGGGACGCAGGTGGAGGTTTTATCTTACAACAGGTAATAGTTCTTTTACAGTCTAGTGCACATGTGTACAAAAGCATAGGAAAGGTTTGGCACTAGTCACAAGGTAGACTAATAGTAGCAATAGATAGTTAAGTCATAAACCTTGTGCCTCCTTATTGTATGTACACCAGTTGTTTGTTTTTCTTTTGCTTGTTTTTGTTTTATTTATTTATTTATTTATTTTACAAGAAGGTTGGACTTAATAGGGACCTTTAATTCTTTTTCTTTATTTCCTTTTTTTCTGTCACGTATGCTGGGGTTTCTCCAATTTATCATCTATCTACTTCTACTACTGGCAATATCTTCTGCAAATTTGATATCAGTTTCCATTATTATGCTGATGACACCCAGGTATACCTGTCTACCGTTTCAAAACATACCTTTTTAAACTGGGATACTTAGGGGTCATCCACAATTATCAACATTTTCCAAAGCGTACTCTTTTTCAGACCCCTCTCCCCAAAAGTGTAAAGAAAATGTTGATCCTTTTTCATGACATTTAATTTCACGTGGTTCTTTGGTATTTTAATGTAATAGGAAGTATTAAAAACACATCCTTGTGTTGAAAAATTCTGGAAGTCTTTGTATCAAATATACTCTTTCCTATCTATTAAAACATTGTTTTGTTGCACTAATAAAAATCCATTGTCCATTCAAAATGACCCCCCATAAGCACTTGGTGACAGTAGAAAGGAAAAACTCACTTTTAGCAGGAAGAAACTTCTATCAAAACCAGGCTCAGGGTGATCCCATCATAAATTCCATAACAAAAGGCAAAGTGTTAGCATAAATGACCTAACATGTTTTTCATAGGGAGAAAAAAAGGAGGTCCCAGCGGGGAACCTGGCAAGATCAGGGAGAGCATGCAAACTCCACAGAGAAGAGCGCTACCCTGGCCTGGGTTCATTCTTGAGACCATTTCAATGTGAGAATCCACAGTTACAGTTCTGCAAAGTGGGCTAAATGCTTTTTTTTTTTTTTTTACTGAAAATATCAAACGTACACTGTCGCAAGAATTAGCTTTCAAATGCCATCTGATACCTTTTTACAGATCCAATTGGAAGATGTCAATTTAAACTACTTTGGCCTGCAGCCTCTGTAAGACACTTTTCAATCTACTTATACTTCAGCTCCTGCTTTTCATGCTGTTCCTAACAATCAGTGTCATATTTGTCATTATTGATGCTTCCTCTATTCTGTGCTGGGGTCTAGCTGATTATAGAGGTACTGCCATCGAGAACTGCCCAAAAAGGAAAAGAACAGTGAAGCTTTGACTACTATACTACAATGTCATACCTTCAGATCCCAATATAGCCAGTGTACATCATGTTAAATGAAAATTATTGCCTTTTAGTGCGGATGGCATGTGTTCATTAGGTCTGACTTAATCACCCCTCCCACCACTTACCTGTGTCCTTCTCAAAGAAAAGACAGCAGTGAGTCTGTAGTAGCCATGGTAACACCTGTGACAGATGAAAAGATGGATGACAGATATAGTACACTACAGCTGAGTCACTCCATGCACACACATTGACTGAATGGAGGGGAGCGTCACAATGGGAACGTGGGCATACATAGACAGAAGAAACTTGAGGGAAGGAGCTGTGAGTCCCCTCCATTCACAATGGCTTTCACCAAGGGAATACAATCCGCCCTCACCCCACTACACCCCACCCTCTTCAGCCTCCTCCCGCCACCTCCAAACGCATGCATACGAATTCCCACACCACCTCACCCACATGGTGCATCATTGAGTGCCACTGATTGATAGGTATAGAAAAGAGGAACACCCTGACAAGTTAAACACCCTTCACAGAGTGACTCATTCGCGCTTTGCAGAACTTCTGGCAGTTTCTGAAATGTGCACTTTCAGTCTGCGCGGCCAGGTGCCTTCAGACAGTCATAAAATTCAAACCTCCATTAGATGCACCTGACATCACATCCAATACAAACAATAACAAGCTGCGTGGCAGGCTCGGCTCGTGCACAAACACGACGATGTGCGTCTTCCTTCTTACCTTTTTCAGCGCTGACATCTTCCGCCTCACAGAAGGTCACTTCTTCTTCGATAGTGAACGGGAGGTAAATAAATGAACGGCGATCATGTCCCCTGGTATCCGTGAAAATGTTCATTGCCTTGTTCGCTGGAAACATCTGCAGCGAAGCGGTCGTAGTTTCCCATGATGAAGGCGGCTTGTGCTGTGTTTTTTCTTGTCCGACGCAAGTCCCGATGCAGCGGCAGAATTCATTCTTGTGAGATTACTTATAATGCACTGATGTTGTGGTCACTGAAAGCGCCACTCCTCTTATGGAGGCAGCCTATATCAGACGCCATTTTTACAAAGTCTGCACCTACCGTAACCTTTTTGTCTTCATCTAATGTAACGCGAAACTTTAAATGCAAACTTAATGAGAAGGAGATCAAAAAGTAAAATGCACCAGACTCCTAAACACTCCTATAACATAATGCTTATTATTTAGACGAAAAGTACATATGTAAAGGGCAGTGTTCAAAACTATTGATAATAAACATGTTTTTCTGTAATCAAATAGTTTGTGGAAGCCAGTTATTTACTGTGTTGTGTGCACATATTAAAATGGAAATATTTGTGATGCTAAAAAAAAGTAACATTTTCATATTGTTTACTCTGTCAGTTTATTGGGTTATTGTCATTATTTAATCATCAGAACTTTATGAACAAAGCGCAAACGGATTTAAAGAAAAAAAATACATCCAAAATATGAAACATAAACCAAGTAGAGAAGATTAAAAAAAAAAAAGCATAACTGCAGTAACTTGAAGTTACACGGTGTGAATTAAACTCCTGCAGGCTTTATGACAGCCCGATGTAGGGAGACTGCTGTGTCACTGGGTAGCTTCTGCATAAAGGGGGTTGTTATCAGCAGTGTGGTGGCAAAGCACACACTCAGCATTTATTTCCTCATAAAACACTTTTCAAAACTGACTTTCAGGAGGCATGCTACACCTTACTCTGACCAACAGGGGTTGGACAATGAAACTGAAACACCTGGTTTTAGACCACAATAATTTATTAGTATGATGTAGGGCCTCCTTTTGTGGCCCATACAGCATCAATTCGTCTTGGGAATCACATATACAAGTCCTGCACAGTGGTCGGAGGGATTTTAAGCCATTCTTCTTGCAGGATAGTGGCCAGGTCACGACGTGATGCTGGTGGAGGAAAACGTTTCCTGACTCGCTCCTCCGAAACACCCCAAAGTGGCTCAATAATATTTAGATCTGGTGACTGTGCAGGCCATGGGAGATGTTGAACTTCACGTTCATGTTCATCAAACCAATCTTTCACCAGTCTTGCTGTGAGTATTGGTGCATTGTCATCCTGATACACGGCACCGCCTTCAGGATACAATGTTTGAACCATTGGATGCACATGGTCCTCCAGAATGGTTCGGTAGTCCTTGGCAGTGACGCGCCCATCTAGCACAAGTATTGGGCCAAGGGAATGCCATGATATGGCAGCCCAAACCATCACTGATCCACCCCCATGCTTCACTCTGGGCATGCAACTGTCTGGGTGGTATGCTTCTTTAGGGCTTCTCCACACCGTAACTCTCCCAGATGTGGGGAAAACAGTAAAGGTGGACTCATCAGAGAACAATACATGTTTCACATTGTCCACAGCCCAAGATTTGCGCTCCTTGCACCATTGAAACCGACGTTTGGCATTGGCACGAGTGACCAAAGGTTTGGCTATAGCAGCCCGGCTGTGTGTATTGACCCTGTGGAGCTCCCGACGGACAGTTTTGGTGGAAACAGGAGAGTTGAGGTGCACATTTAATTCTGCCGTGATTTGGGCAGCGTGGTTTTATGTTTTTTGGATACAATCCAGGTTAGCACCCGAACATCCCTTTCAGACAGCTTTCTCTTGCGTCCAAAGTTAATCCTGTTGGATGTGGTTCGTCCTTCTTCCTGGTATGCTAACATTACCCTGGATACCGTGGCTCTGGATATATCACAAAGACTTTCTGTCTTGGTCACAGATGCGCCAGCAAGACGTGCACCAACAATTTGCCCTCTTTTGAACTCTGGTATGTCACCCATAATGTTGTGTGCATTGCAATATTTTGAGCAAAACTGTGCTCTTACCCTGCTAATTGAACCTTCACACTCTGCTCTTACTGGTGCAATGTGCAGTTAATAAAGATTGGCCACCAGGCTGGTCCAATTTAGCCATGAAACCTCCCACACTAAAATGGCAGATGTTTCAGTTTCATTGTCCAACCCCTGTATATAGTCAGTATATCTCACCACACTTCAATTTGCCTCTTTCTTCATCATTTATTTGCTACTTTCTGGGATGTAAGATATCATATCAGCTCTTAGAGTCAAAGATCCATAAAGTTTTGCTTTGCCTAACATTTAAGTTAACTTCTCTGGAAGACAAAATGTATTTACAA
The DNA here is from genome assembly GCA_024447675.2 of Pterophyllum scalare. Classification (NCBI taxonomy): domain Eukaryota; kingdom Metazoa; phylum Chordata; class Actinopteri; order Cichliformes; family Cichlidae; genus Pterophyllum; species Pterophyllum scalare. Next base: position 24,093 of record JAMQGT020012022.1, read on the forward strand.
AGAGCTTTAGGATAGTGTTTATGGAAAGTGAGTGGCTCTACTGCAGAGAAACATGCTTGCTGAGAAACTGGTTTTGCAGTGAGGTGAATAGTTCGGAGATAACTCATGTGGGTGCAGAGCTTCAAACTGCCTGAAGCTGAAGATGGCCTGCATCTCTCAACCTTTTTGCACTCTGCAGCTATCAGCATGATTTTATTGTGGCTCACATTTAAAATCAGTCTGAACTCATAATATTACCAAGCAATAAACAGAAGTTATGGATTACATCAGGTCAACAGAATCAAGACCCTGCAAGTACATTCTTGGCCGATGGGAGGAATGGGTTCATCAAATTCTAAAAGTAAAATTATGAAAGGAAAAACTCAGAAACACTGCAGCACTGATTTGAAAGTGAGCTAATTTTTACCTGATATACCTCATATATGGCACGATTAATCCAAATTATTAATGCTCTATAGATCCACAGAAAATGATGTCAAAGAAAATGCATCCATTGTTTAAGCCTATTCATACTTTTACAGAGTAACTCCATTCATCCTCTTAGATCAGTGAGTAATCTGCATTACATAAAAATTATATCTCATTAATGTTAAATTGTTAATAAATCCAACTATTATTGCCTTTTTTTTTTTTATTATTGCTCCTGTAATTCATAAATGTGGACACTGGAGGGCGCCAGGGACGATAGTCGCTGTACTCTGTCCATGGTGCTGAAATATTGATATGTTCGCCACGCTGTATTTCTAATTACACTTTATTTAGTAGTAGCAGCAGCAGCAGTAGTAATAATAAAATCCTATATTCTGTCTTTTTCTGCGCATTCATTTCACCTTGCTTTACAAAACTGTTTGTCAGTCAAGACATTTCATAAGTTTTCTTCTGCTTTCTTGGCAACAGTTGGGACTATCATCTCTGTGCAGATATAGTGCGTCCAAGAAATGAACAATTCATTTTTGGTTTGTATGTTTGTTTTGTTGTTGTTATTTGCTTTTTTCCTTCAGTGTTTGTGGCTCTGTAAGCTCTGTAAAGAGAAAACATATCTTAGAATTTAGGTCATATATTTCGTGTATTTACTTCACATTAGTGCATCTTAAACTACATTCAGTGTGTGGTTGTGTTTTTCTTTGTTATACTTTACGGATTATTACCTGACTTCTGTCCTGCATATCTCGTCTAAAATCTGCGTGAATTCATCTTTAAAATAATTAAAACTCCTTTTTTTTTAAAAAAACAAACAAACAAACAAAACAAAACACAATAAAAGTAGTACACCTGCTTTCAGGATTGATGACACCCGTTTTTCCTTAATAAATGCGTCTCTGGGTTTTTACTTCCATTGGAGGTGTCCTTATCTACGTTTTTCATTTCTGAGAAATCAGGGCACGGTCGGGGGCCTTGGTTTTCTTTTCAGAAAAATGAATAAATAAATTCCACTCTTTAGTATGCAGTGACTTATTCAGTGCCGGAACAGTTGGAGCTTCCTCCCACGACCGGGATCTTTGGATCGATAGCTCCTACTCCGGGGACTTTACGGATGAGCAAAGTTATGCCTGCTAAATATTTCTTGGGTTTGTTTTTTTTTGTCTGTTTGTGTGAATGCTGACAGATGCTGTATGACACGATGCACTCGCGGACCTGTTACCTGGCGCCACACCTGCATTTAACAAAAGATAATTAGGTTGCAGCCGGTGTGACTGCTTCTCTGCTTTGCGTTCTCACCGCCCGATCTGTCAGCAACCGCATTTTATTCTGCATACTATGCACTGTCTGGTGATTTGATTTGTTATCTAGTTGTTTTTTTTGTTTTTTTAAATCCCATTAACAAACATTCATGCCGCTTATCCGGCGTGAGGCTCCTGCGCAGTTTGCTTCTGCCTCCTTCTTTTTTTGTCGCATTGGATTTAAAGGCGAAGCAGCAGATTTGGATTTAGAGTTGGGGTTATATGTGGTGGCTACCTTTTGTATCTGTGTGGTATTGTAGGATACCGAAGGGGGGAAAAAATGACTGTTTGTTATTAACTCGGCCTGTGCCTGTCACTGAATTTGAGACACGGGACGAAGAAAGGCAAATTTGTCCTCAGACGCCCGAAGAATAAGCCCGCCCGAGGGACAGTCGGAGACCAAACTGGAAGGCGTCCAGCTGGCAGGCAGAGCAGGTAGGATGAATGAAACTGGAGCTATAACAGTATGTGCAAGGCGGCTGTTTAGATGCACCGTATATTACACCCAAAATGGCTCAGTAAACTACGGTTTTTATAGTGTGTCTTCTCTATAGCTGCAGATAAACGTAATCCAAACTTCACTGATAAACGGAGCTGTTCAGAATTGCGAAGCTTTTTATGAACGAGATTATGAGAGACAGACAATTTTCGAAACATGTTCATTATTTATAATATCCGCTATTTAATACGGCATACAATTCATTAAGCTATGGAATGATTTAGCAGGTTAACAGGTCGGGTTGGTAGGTAGTTATCCTGGTAGCCCTGCGGGTTGTACAGCTGTGTGTGAGTCATTTGAAATGTACAGTGTGTGTCATATTAAATCATGTATGCCGAATAAACTTGAAGATTGTCGCAGTGTTTAACAAATCTCGGTTTTGAAGTTCAGTGTATGTGTATTCTCCTACTGAAAAAGGAAACCTTAAATTGCTTGATTAATTAATGTGGATTAGTTCATTCTTCGTGGCAGAGAATCAGCCACGTGTTAAACATGATAAAACCTAACACTACTGCCATGGAGTTGCCATACATGATGCTACTATGCAAGGGGAACCAGATACTCATGTTGGCTTACTTCACATTAGCCGGCTGAGCAGGATAATGAAGACCAAATGCAAATTTGCCCACAGCTGTTTGTTATTGCAGTTTTAGGAAACTGATTCTAAAAGGAGTGCTTAGGGTCACACCTCCAAGGTTAGAAGATTTTGATCCTTGGAAAAAATATATATTTTCCTGGACTCTTCGTGCTGATCAAAGGTTCAAGAGTGAGTCACAGTCATGAAAAGTGTGTTTGTTTATTTTCTTTGGCCAGTCAGCCGTGAGCCTCACAAAGCAGGACACAGTGAAGAACAGCTGGGATAGCCAGTCAAGATATCCACCTCTGCTGGATCATGGGTAACCACAATGGCAAAGACAGCCATGTTCCCACAGGTAACTCACACATACAATGGTTTTATTTTAAAATGCATTAAAAAGGGCATTTTTTAAAATGATTTGTTCATTCTTTACTCCTCAAAGATTAATAATACTACTGTTTTAGGTTTTTAAGTCTTTTTTTTGTTTTGTTTTTAAACTGTCTTGTTTCTTCTGGTCATTATTCCTAACACTGACTATTTTTAGACTATTGTTACCATAGTTCCAGGAAACTGTCACATGCACTTTTATGTCTTTGTCTCCTCTGTAGTTCCAAGTGGTAAAGATAAACTTGCTTACAAAAACACAACAAAGACAGTTCAGCTTTCATGCTGAAGAGGGCATCAATCAAAACATTTGTGCTTGTTACACTTCTGCATTACAAAAGGATGAACAGGGTGACTACAGAAAATGAAATTTTACATGAGCCAGTTTATTTTCTATTGCATTTGCTGTCTATAATAGGCTTTAACACTCCAGATACCCAAAGCACAATGCAGAGTGCAAAGCAGCAGTAAACATGTTTGTAACTGCTGCTAGTAAACTACATATAAGGAAATGCTGATGTAAGAAAGCCAGATTACTTCACTGAATCAAGTAAAAAAAGGTTTTTCACAAGATTTGTGTGTAAATGTGTAAGTGGGGCTTCCTGATATTGGATAGATTTTGTCCAAATAAAATTCTGGTGTCAGGCTCTGTATGATCAGAAACAATATTTCAGCAAACAAAATGATGACTCAGCATTACAGTGAAATACAAACTGTATCCCAAAATATTCAATAAAAGTTGGAATCAGTCTCAGACTTCTGGTTTCTTTAGCCCTGTAACTCCCTTATGTAGTTTTTCAATGAAAAAAATCAACAAAATCCACCAGCACTCGTGTCGTGTCATCCGCATCCATTTGCGGGTGGCAACCAGCTCTACGTATCCACCAAACCTAACTTTTCACTCCCACCCTCCCCTCACAACCTGCTTATCTGAAATCAAATCCTGGTTCACGTCAAACTTAAATTAAACAGAGATAAAACTGAGTTCCTCATCATCTCAACAAAATCCACCCAATCCAAACAGTTTATCCCTCAAAATTGGCAGCTCCTCTGTTCCCCCCTCCCCTCAGGTTAAGAGTCTGCGTGTGATCCTTGACAGCACTATCTTTTCACTCTCTCATCAGTATTATTACCCAGACTGTATACTTCCATCTTTGTAACATTAATTGTCTCCACCCCTCCCTCTCCCCACACAACACCTTGTTAAGTCTTGTTAGCTCCCATATTGATTATCGTAATTCTCTTCTATTCAGCCTCCCTCACAAATCCTTCCAGAGGCTTCAAATGGTTCAAAATTCAGCTGCTCACATCATCACCAAAACCTCCTCACATCACCCCAGTCCTACAGCAACTCCACTGACTTCCAGTTCATTTCAAAATCCTCCAGCACACATTGAAGGCCAGCCACAACCCTGCTCCTCCTCATCTATCCAATCTCCTTCACATCACCTCATCCTTCCACTCTTCCTCTTCCATTCATCTCACTGTGCCCTCTTCCCGCCTCAGCACCCCTCTGCTCCCCAACTATAGAACTCTGTCCCACCAGACATCTGCAATATTGACTCTCTTCCTGTCTTCAAATCATGACTCAAAACTCACCTATTCCGGATAGCCTACACGCTTTAGTTCCTTTTGCAATTTCATTTCTTATTCTGTATTTTTATGTATTCTCTGGTGGTGGTGGTGGTGGTGGTGATGATGATGATGATGATGATGATGGTTGTTGTTGTTGTTACAATTACTCTGATCCCTTGAGTTCAAAATGTCACATTTGGCTGGGTTAAAGTGTAAAATTTGCTCTTATATCCTTATGAGTCTTGTTTCCAACTGAAAGCATCTGATTGTAGTGCCCCCCCCCTTCTTTTTTTTTCTTTTTTTTCTCTTGGCTTTCAGTATGCAAGGAGTGGGCTCAGGCTAGGAGATGAGAATAGCTCCCCCATGGTAACTGAGCAGACTACATCGTGTTGCTGCCAGGGAAATGATGAGTCTGCAGAATCCTGCAGAGCAACACAAGGACAAGGAGGGGAAAGCATTAAAAGATCAGAGTCAAAGCAGGCAGAGATCCCTGTAGCCTGCCAAATTTTTCACACCATAAACTAGATAATATCAACATCATATAGAAATGCTGTAGTTCTAACATTAGTTTTCAGCAACAGATGACACACTAGTGGATGTTTCCTGATTCGAAACATGCATCAACATTATTAATCTTCCCAGGTATGCCTTTTTAGAGTTTTTCAATGCAGCTGTGAGTAATATAATCACTTTCTAGATGCAGTGAGGAGCAGCTCTTTGATCAGACTAGATCAGGGTAAAAATTCTCTCTTCCTGGATCTTGCCACATGGGGGAACAGCTTGCTAAGATATTGGCAGGAGAGGCTTTTTGCTGCATCAGTCAGCTGAAGATTGTAAATAAGGAAGCAGCCAGCGAGGGCTTACATCTGCATCAAGGAAAAGAAGACGCTTTGCAATCAGCACATTTTAACTGATTTTCAGATGATTTTTAGCTCAAGGCACTGGAATTTCTCTCATCTCTTTTTCTCAGGTTCTCCTTTAGATTTCTTCCACACGCCTCCTACCACACCCTCACAGGCAGAGCTGACTGTCATGGCTTTATCCTCTGCAGCTTCCTCTGATAAGGTACAAACTCCACCACCAGCCAACAGCGACACCCCCTTCACCACCTCTCCAGTCGCAGAGTGGACACAGAAACTGTCAGCTCCCTCAGAATGGGCCGTAATCAGCGTAGACACCGTCACCTCCTCAGAGACAAACATGAGCAATGCAGTTGCGAGAAGTGAGACAGCAGTGGGCAGTCCGGGCACTCCAGCATCGGTGCCTTTGTCCAGAGTGTCGCCTTCAGAGCCTTGCCGGCACGAAAGAGAGTGCACAAGAGCCACAGGCTGCAGCAGAGAGAGCCGGAGAGGAAATGACCTTGGTTTTACTCAGTCTAATGGAGCACTACAGGGCCTCACTGGGGTTAACACCCAACACTGATATTATCACGGGAGCAGTAGGTAGGCCATCTGTCATCACCATTTTAATTTTCTTTAAGTGTACAGTCACTGACTCATCAGACATCTGGAAATAACTGAAGCTGAAAAATTTTCCTCCTTCTACTTAAAGATATATATGTTATAGAGGTGGATGCTCATAATAAATATGAGCAAAGTTTAAAATAATGAAGTCAGCAGGTAAATGTTTGCTGTGAGCCAAAGGCTTAGGCTTCACACTCCTCAAAACATTTATTTTCAGGCAGTTTTTGTTCCAACTCTTGGATCTGTATGATATTAAAGAGAGGCAATATCCTTAATGTGGTCATCTCCAGTACAGTGCTGTCTGTAATCACAGAAACCCTTCTGTTTGTGAGAAGCTACTCTAGAGTCCAAGGGACAAAAATGGAACTGGAAATAAGCACAATAAATCCCCGTTAATGTAAATTAAATGCATCACCAAGACCCTTTTTTACATAAATTAACAGTCTGTTTTAAGGTGTCTAACATGGAAGACTGTTTGACATTTAAAAGTGATCTTAGTCACACTGTTTCAATTTCAGCAAGCTTTAAATGCAGACTAGTCCTGATAATGTATAAATAAATAGCTCACATGCTAATACTATGCATAAATGTCTCTATTTACATGGTTCACCTACCTAGTTGTAGGTGATTTATTAAAATGAGCTTTAACGTGCAACTTTGATTCTTTGAATTTACTTAAAGATCCCCTCTATGTAGGTTTCAAAATAATCTTCCGCATCTCTCTCTCAACTCTCCCAATTAGTTACTTGCACAGAAGGTCAAATATCCAAATGAAGTAGCAATAACCATGAATGGGGGGAGCCTTTGTATTCATTTGATTAGATTTTACAAACATCAACTTGTCCATAAAAGGACACTCACAGACTCAAACATACAAATGAGGAAACACAACTAGCATGTAATATGCAAAAACCTGGAGTTAATCCAGGTGCTATCATCTCAGAACATCACCAGCATAATTGTCCACTGGGTGTTGTATGGGAAATGGATTATCAACGCCATCATGATGCACAGGAACTTAAAGGGACAGTTTAGGCTAAAATTAATCCATCTGGCATATTTTGGTGTTAGAAGAAAGACACAAACCTGCATGCAGGAACCATTATTGCTCTCTTGTTTCAACATGCAGAAAGACTTTTTATCATTTATTTACTTTTGTGATTTGGTTGTTTTGTCTTCAACTTGTGTCAGAGCTGCTCAGGCACTTGATAACAAAAAGAGAAGAGCTGGTTGAGGAGGTGGAGACCCTCAAGGAGACGCTCAGGGTGAGTTGTTGATCTACAGGTTATTTACTGTGCAGTAACTGAGCATTGTGTTGCATTTGTCTAATTCTGTCTATTTATTTCTATTTTAAATTTCATGTGACTTTTAAAAAAATCCATTAGTCACTTGCCAGTTTTGCCCTATAGTACTGACTTTAACCAAATATTTATACAGCAAGAGATCAGTCAAACTAAGAGCAAGCCTTAACTTGAGATTACTGTGCTTCTTTGCTCCCCAGACAGAGAGGTTGGAGTGGCAGCAGTTCCAGTGTGACCTGCAGGTCGCCGTGTCTGTGGCTGACCGGCTGCGGGCCGAGTCGGAGCAGGCTTTGGGTTTGCTCCAGGAGAGCCACAGGACTGTGAAGGAGCAGCTGGCACAGGCCCTCAGCAAACAGCAGGAGACCGACCAAGAGCTGGAGAGGCTAAGAGCCGAGCACAGAGATGTATGCCACAAACTGACTGATCTCATGCTGCAGCAGCAGCGGGATCAACTCGAGCTGGATGCTCTCAGGGTTCAAATTAATAAAGAGGCGGATAAACAAGACTTTGATGGGCAGCAGGAGGAGATGCAGAAAGTGAAAGAGAAGGCTGAAGCAGAGGCAGAAGCTTTTGGAGCAAATCAAGAGGTAGTAGCTGATGATCCAGAGGAGACAAATGAATCGGGCAACCTGCAGCTGAAAGGGAAAGGGGTGGCAGAAGGATACATTCGCAGTTTGGCTGCCCTAGAGAAGAGGAAAGATGAGGAGCGTGGACAGAAAGATCCAAGAAAGATTGTAATGCTCTCTGAGAGATCCTGGTGAGTCTACATGAAAGATCAAACTGAGGTCATCCTGCTACAAGAAAATCTAATCCAACGTTTAAATTTTTTGTCTTTTTAGGAGTCTCTCTCGTCTCCCACTTCCAACAGACTCTTCAAATCAAAGTGGGGCTTCAAAAAACTTGAGCACAACATTGCCGCTATGCAAGGTATAAAAAAAACAACACTATCAGGATATACAGGGAGGCATTGAGATAATCAAGCCTTTGTAGAATCAGTCAATTGTGGTATTTAACTCTTTCAGAAAGAAGAGCCGACAAAAGCGAGAAGGATGGACCGAATTTTACAGAGGCAGGACAGTTGGTCGAGCTTTTATACAGGTGTGCTTCAATTTGCCGAATCACCATTAACCAAACATCGCGTCTTGTGTTTTATGACAAGTGTGCAGTTGTATGACTGTGTCTGCATTTGTGTGATGCAGGAAAACAGGATGATGATCAAAGCTCAGATTCCTTCAAGTAAGCAGCTGTTAAGCCTTATTTATAATTAAAGATGACACTGATGTCTGTCTGTGAAAGAGAGGCTGGCAAGTGTTAAGGATTTTTAGTACACGTGTATATATATATAAAAAAAAAAAGACACTGATACAGTGACAATTTTCAATTCTTTAAGCCAAAACCTTGTATATCTGCTTGTCTTTAGAATCTAATTGTGTGCGACTGTACATACTTTATTTCCACTCATGTTCTGAGGTTAAATGATTGAAGCAGTTTGCAGTGAATGTCTGATTAATGGTTAAAATGTTTCCTTGCCTTCAGACCTCAGGATGGTTTCAGTGCTCTGCTGAGGCGTCATGGTGGCTCCAGAAGAAACTCCCTGCTGCGCTGGTGCCAAACTCGTACTCAAGGTTATAAGGTATGAGAGGAGAACTTTGGCATTATTAGGCCCGAGCCAACCGAAGGGTCGGCGAGGAGCCTATTGTAATCGCAAGGGGCGAATGAGCAAAAATGGGCGGAGTCACATGTGACGCGGTCTAAAGTGGCCCCGGACCTCATAGGGACGTGCGTCATGTCGAGACGTTTCCGAAAATGTATATATGCGGGTCACTGGAAAAGCGCATTATTGGAATCGTTAGAATTTGTCATTATTATTATTATTATTATTATTATTCTTTTTCTTTCTCCGTCTTTCCCCTCAAATTTGACCCCCTGAACATATACGAAAACTCACCATTTTCGCTACAGAGGTCAGGTCTGGCGAAAAATTGATTTTTTTAATGTCATCAAGAACCAACTCTAAAAGGGGGCTCCACGGCGCCACCCGGAAAATTCATTTTTCGGCCCTCTATGGGAGAGGCCACGATCAACTTTGTCGTAGAACCACGAAATTGGCGTCACACATAGATCATGTCAGGACAAGCAAAAAATCCTCTTGGAGCACCCCCACACAGCAAACAGGAAGTCAGCCACCGTGGCCTGAACTTTGCCCTCTGCCAATTTGGCGATGATGCACACCTCGTATTTGAAACATCTCCTCTTAGGGTGTTACACCTACAGACACCAAAATCGCTCAGCATAATCTAGACCAGTAGGCCATCAAAAGTTATTCAGGGTTTTCATCGAAAATCAATGGTTTGGTCGTTAGGGGGCGCTGAACTTGGCCTTCGTTTTGGCCTAAATTACACTCACCTTTTCTGTCATCACTCGTGCATGCTTTGCCAGATTTCTACCAAACTTTAATAACTTATGAAGGGTCCCACAATGAATCCATAAATGGAGAAACAATGGCAATTCCTGCAATAGCGCCCCTACATAATCAAAATAAATTTTGCATGGAGCTTCAAAATTTTAGTTACTCGTAGAGTTATGAAATTTGGTTTCCACATTCTGTATATGACCCTGATCAAAAAAGTCAATCAGACCCATGCCTCATTTTGCACGCCGCCCCCGTGACCACACCCCCAATTCCCCATTGGTTTTCAATGGAAAACCTAACATTTCTGTGTGACACACTTTTTCAGGTGTTTTGAGCTGTACATTGATCACAAACATTCCCACTAAGGCCCATGATGATGTTCCTTTGCAGAGGGGCGTGGCCCTGGGGCCATGGCGAGCTGCGATCCTTCGCCATGACATTTCGTTTGCCTCTCAATCCCATATACTTTGTCCGATTGCCCTCAAACTTCACAAGTGTGATAATGACCCACCCCTGCACACATCCATATGACATTATTGAATGACAGTCGCAGCGCCACCTAGTGGAACAAGTAACATGCTCTAATTTAAACAGTCATTGTTCAATCTGCACCAAACTTCACAAGCATGATAAGGACCCACCCCTGCACACATCCATATCACATTATTGACTGACAGTCGCAGCGCCACCTAGTGGAAACAGGATTCCAATGATGCATCCAATCTGCTTCAAACTTCACAAGTGTGATAAGGACCCACCCCTGAACACATCCATAGGACATTATTGAATGCCCCTCTAGCGCCCCTAGTGGAACAAGTAAGTTGCTGTAATTTAAACAGTCATTGTTCAATCTGCACCAAACTTCACAAGTGTGATAAGGACCCACTCGTGCACACATCCACATGACATTTTTGAATGACAGTCGCAGCGCCACCTAGTGGAATCAGGATTCCAATGATGCATCCGTTCTGCTTCAAACTTCACAAGTGTGATAAGGCCTCACCCCTGAAGACATCCACAGGACATTATTGACTGACAGTCGCAGCGCCACCTAGTGGAAACAGGATTCCAATGACGCATCCAATCTGCACCAAACTTCACAAGTGTGATAATGACCCACCCCTGAAGTCATCCACAGGACATTATTGAATGACAGTCACAGCGCCACCTTGTGGAAACACATAGATTAACTGCTCAAAATCGGGTTTTTACACTTGGCAGTGGAAGCGGCTCTCAGTGGGCTCGCTGGAGGTTTGCATGGCACGCAGGGAGCTCGCTGAGGATTTGCAGGGCTCAAAGGCGGTTCGCTTGTGGTTCGCGGAGGCTCACAGGCGGCGAGGGCCTTCAACGCCGCTTGCGGCTTTAATTGAAATGTTTTGACTCTCTATAACAGGTTAAATTCAAAGTAGGCAAATTAGAAATATATTAATCCACCATAAACAGCTGTAGTTGATCATATCTTATGTTTTATGATTTGTGGCAGAATATTGAAATCACCAACTTCAGCAGCAGCTGGGAAGATGGTTTGGCATTCTGTGCTGTTTATCACACCTATTTACCAACTCACATCCTATATGACAGCCTGAACCCAGCTGATAAGGTAAAACTGCAACAAAAGGAGAACTACAGACATTTTCTCATAAGAGAGAAGAAAGCACTCTTTAATTTCCGTCTGCAGCCCCTGGCAGTTGAACACAATATTAAATAAGCTATAAAATACAAATTCATACCCAGCCAGTAGATAAAATTAGAATAATAAAATCAAATATACACTGCTCAATACAGTACAACATAAAGTCAGTTAAACTTCAGTGATATCGAGCATAAACCATTGTGAATCCACTTCACCTGCTTTCATGAGATGATGCCTGCAGTCCATTTAGGTTGCACAGGAAGTCCAGCTGTGCCGTCGCAAGAACTACTTGTGATGGCATCTACAATCTCTTATGCTACCAGTAGTGGCAAGGACACTAACAAAAAGCAAAACAACAGAGGGAAAAAAAATCAGTCAGGAGGGATAAGGAGAGAGCAATGGTCTGTGGCCACCACCTGCAAAATCATTCATTTTTGGGAGTCTGTCTCATTGCCTCTCCAGTGCACCTGTTATCACTTTATTTCCACCAAAAACTGATATACACTGGTTTATACTTCTTAACTGGACAGATTGATATCCCTGAAGTTAAACTTTGTCTTATACTGTGATCGAGCATTCCTTTATTTATTTAGAGCATTGTATATCCATGGCCTGGAAACCTTCCAGACTATATCCTACACACAGATACATATGAAGTACAAAAATCAGGGTTATATGAGATATAATAATTGCTGCATCCACAGATTCACATCTGTAAAAGTTTACATGAAAACTCTATTTATTTTTACAGAAGGCAAACCTGGAGCTTGCTTTTACGACGGGAGAAAGTACTGGGATCCCAGCCACACTGGTGAGACATTTTACTCTAAATGACTCAAGTGTAACAGTTTTACGCTATGGTTGTTTGTTGGTCAAATGCAGTTTTCTTTATCTGCTCCTACAACCTACATGTTTGTCCTGTGTGACAGACTGTGGAGGAGATGCTGAAGGCAGAGGGACCAGACTGGCAGAGGGTGCTGGGATACGTCGAAAGCATTTTTCGCCACTTTGAAATGTGAAGAGCTCAGCTCACTAAACTAAGTGAAACATGATGGCAATACTGGATGTCATGACTTGATTTTTAGGTACCAGTACAATCTCTTTCCTACAGAAACAAGTGAAAGAAACTAAACATCTCACCCTCTGAGCTTCCCCCCTTTTTTTGTTTTTTTGTTCAAACATGCACAGCAGTGACTCTGGATCTGAATAGCTGCTGGGTGAGTGTGCACAGGACACAAAAATATAAATACGCCAGAACGATCACCTGCTCAACAACTACTTCCACAAAAACTGGGTGCCAGGTGCACTGATTTTGCACTCTTCGCCGTGAAGAAGGAAAAAAAATTAGCACTTTATGAATAATGTAAACATAGTGTGGATTTAAGAATCTGGGTCACTTTATTAGACAAATATTTTTATCATGAACCTCTCCTGCCACAATGTGTGTGCATGCATCCAAACCTAAGAGCTGTATACGACAGATATGTAGTCAGATTTTATATATTGGAGAAGTGACATTTTAACCTCAAATCCTATATGTCAAAGAAAAGTTGCCTTTATGGAAATGTGTATATATGTAAATGTGTAATCGCTTAAGTATTTTTTAAAACATGGTTAACAATGGTATATAGACTTACTGCAATAATAAAGTATTTAAAAGGAAATTGTTGGGGGGTTTGTTTTTGCATATTTTCTTCATTAGTACCACACCAAGGATGAGAGAAAACATTTTAATTTAACCAAAAAACAAAAACTGACACTTGACGGCATATAAAAATGGTACAAAAGATGACAAAGGAAACGATTATGGTTCAGTAATATAAGAAAATGGTCATAGCATAATGTGGTAAATAAATACACAGTAATAAAAAGCAATAATTAAGCAAGGGTACTTTAAATTAAACTAGAAACTGTGTGTGTGTGTGTGTGTGTGTTGGAACATTAGTGTTTTTAAACAACTTCTCCACAGAAAGCCAGGATGGGAGACAGCATATTGGATCTACTCATAACTGCACTGTTTTAAAAAGTTTAAATGGAAGTATCCTTGCAATGGACTTATGAAAGTATTTCCTAGGAAGCTGGAATGGCGCCTCCTATAGGTGGCGTTGACAGCGGTGGCAGGAGGAGAGATTTCAGTTTAGCTGACATGGCTGCAATTTCTGGGTCCTGGGTTTCATACATCTTCACCAATCTGGCAAATTTAAGGACACCTGAAAGGGAAGTAGATGATCAACATGACAAATTATACCTCTTACCAGATTAACATGTCTATAGCACAGCTTGGCAATTTCAGTTAAATGGGACTTATTTTACTCATTTCCAACTCTAGAGTACATTTTTGTATTTGACCTCCCTTTCCTTTAAAGCATCTTTCTTCTGATTGGCTGCCCATTGCAAACAAAAGCTCTGAACAGCAGGGAGTGGACAGCTCAAAGAGCCTGAGCCTTGGGCTCACAGAGATTACTTGAACATATACTGATTCCATTATTTGAAATTTTGTGTGTGTATGACAAAAATTTAGGCCCATTTAAAATATGGCATTTAGTATCTAAATTATGAAAACACTGACGCACAGAAGTCCATGACACTACAGTGAGGATATTAGTTTTCATAATAAATAACTCAGTAAGTGGAATTAAAGTGTTTTAAAGACACTTTATGCCTTTAAACACCAAACATCCTGTGCCTTTGTTGTTTTAAGCATCGTGAAGCACTTCTATGGATTCAGGATGTCTCATCTGCTGCTGTTTTTTGACCTAATCCCATAATGATTTCATTATTTTTAACATCAGGCATACATACATACCATCTGTTGCAGGCCTCCTGGTTACGACTGCCTGTATCTCTGGGGTAGGTTGACTATATTTTTATGACAGCATTTTGTGGGAGAGTTGAAATAATATTTATGGCAAGCACCTTTAGAGATAGAAAACTAAGAAATGTTTACATGAACAATTGGATTTATAAATGCAGAACTTATTAGTTCTACTCATCTTGAACTCAATCGTGTGAATACCTTGTGTCGTATCAGCCAACACTAATGAGCTGTAGTGGAACCATTTGTTCTAGTCTGAAGAGTGTCCTAAAAATCATTTGAACTTTAGAGTTGTTGCTGTTGGTTTAAGCCTGTGGGGAGCTTGGTACTTTAACTCAGAGAAAGGAACACACTGTCCTGAAAAAGAGCTCTACTCTCATGAAATAGAGGTCACAGTTTATCTTACTGCTTACTCTGACACAAAGTACATCTGTACTCAAGATCGGGGTGAATACAATCCAGTTGTGCTCAAAATTTAAAATACTCTGGCAGAACTTGTGGGTTTTTTTGGGGCCATTTTTCTGAGAATGTGAATATATTAAATTTAATTTTACTTTATAGTGCCAAATCACAACAGTTGCCTCAAGGCACTTGATATTGTAAGGTAAAGACATTGCTGCGCCAGTGCCACAAAGAAGCCCACTTACAATATGCCAAACAGCACAGAGACAAGCCAATTTTAAAAAGACAAATAATCCCTTGATAATAAATGGCTTCATCACCCAGCCATTAACCATGTTAACCAAGTTTTTATCATTCATCTTCTCAAAGATGACCCCCCAAAAAAAATTTCTGCCAGGGTATGTAAACTTTTGAGCACAACTGTAGTTTTTCTTGGTGCTGTCTACTTTCATAGATCAATATTTGCTTTGTTCTTTGACCAAGCAAAGAGCAAAACCAAGCACATTCAAGTTTTAAGATCCAGAAAGCTCACCTTCTCCCTCATTGTTGAATCCATAGGCTTTGATAACCTCTTGTTGAATCTGGGTGGCCACAGGGAGCACGAGCTGCAGCATCTTACCCATGTCATTGCAGGCGCTCTCTCGAGCCTCCTCCATCCGTGCAGCATTCTCTGGTACAGAGAAGGCCTGGATCACCTCGCTCAAAACCACTGTGAAATAAAAACTTCATCGGCAGCTGCTCTGCAAGGCATGAACCTTTTTCCTGACATTGTAGTGCATTTCAAAATAAATGACCCATAAACTAACCACATACAACAGAAGCTCCCCGATTCACAAGGGGTTGCAAAAGCAGGTAGCTTTATAGGGTCTGATTTGGTGGATTTTTTTTTTTTTTAACACTAGATGCCCTTCCTGACGCAATCCCAAAGGGATTTGTGTCTCCTCATTACAGTAACTAATCTGAAGCCTGAGGGCCACCCTCACTAATTCTTCTTCTTTCTCTCCCTGCACAAAAAACTGCACTCCATCCATATAACTCCAGTTATATTAAATACTACCAGCACTTGTTCAATATTCATTCTGCAACAATCTGGACCACGACCGGAAGAGTATAACTGGTAGAAAGGGGAGCTTTTATACATGCAAACCTCTCACCTCTGGTCTGCTCAACAGTCAGGGTGGGCTGCTGTGCTGGAGCTGAGGCCATGTCTGCAGATAAAAACGGAGAGCCACGACAAAATGAAGCTGAATTGATGTAGACAAAATCAATAAAAATTAAAAACAAAAATTACATTTTCTGATAATAAAGTACGAAAATGAATGGTCCTCTGAGGTAGTTCCAGGAATAAGAAGTATCTTTGTTTCATTTATTGAAATATATCTAGATGCATAATATAGTGATAATTCGTTAGTTTAACGCACAAATAAGTATAAAACACGCAATAATAGCACAAATAAATTAAATACAACAACAGCACGTAAACATGGAGACGTGGTGGGTTTGTGGTGATTAGCATTTGTCTTCGATCAGTAGCGTAAAGTATGACCGTTATCGACGGCAACAACAGCTAAAATACGTATTTCTTTTTAAGAAAACATGACAATAAAACAGTACAACGTTTTGAAACTCACCTCAGATGAAAACAATCACCGAGCTAGCACCAGAACTGGGAAAATGTCGTAAAACGGCGACTGTTGGCGACTTCTTGCGACACACCATCCTGCTTTCAGGTAGACGCCGACGTAAAAAGGTAAACAAACATGTTCATAAGCTAGTAGCATGTTGGAGTCCATCCAAGTTAAAGTTGAGCTGTAAACTGTTTATAACGTTACCGCGAGTCGATATAAGTTGTGAATGAACTGTCCCAGCTACCGCTTTTTCATTATCCATGGAGCAAAAGTTGGCAGAGTTCAGAGCCAGACGACAGGCTGAGAAAGCTGCTCAGACCAGTCAGACTGCTGGTTCACAATCCAGAGGAGAGGCAGCAGCAGACGCCACAGCTCGGTGTGATAAAACACCCACAGCTGGCAGACTGCAATCAACGGACGGGACACGAAACAACGAGGCTGCGACTGACGGCTCTCAAAGCAGGGTAAGAGCTCATTTTACTTAACCTGAGCTCCGTATTGAGAAGCTCGTCAACACACGTCAAAAGGTGTGTGTGTTAATATCTTTGTTTATATCGGTAAATAGTTGGAGTAAACAGACTTTAAGAAGGGGTTATTTATAAAATAAAGACATTAAATCTTTTGCTATTATCTTTATGACTGTGAGATAATAATCCAGTGCCAGTTTCTGCTGCCCTCTAGGCCAGATCTCTCTTGAAAAATATAGTTTCAATATCAATTAGATTTTTTTTTTTTACTTGGATAAATAAAAGATATATAAAAGTTGCTTTGCCAAAAACTGATTGTGTCTTCTTCTTTGTGACAGGGATGTTTTTTCTGGCTAAAAATGACCTGATATCATTTGTGAGCATATGTCTGACATATTATAGACCAACACGTTATTTACAATAGTTTAAATACAAACAGGCATTTTTTTTTCTTTTCTTTTTGGCAAATACTAGAAATAATTCTTTGGCATGACACTGGGTTAGATCCCATTTTGCCTTCAGAGCTGCCTTCAGTCCTTGCCTCTTTGTGACAAGGACTGAACAAAGTGCTGGAAACATTCCTCAGAGATTTTGGTCCATATTGGCATAATAGCATCACACAGTTGCTGTAGATTTGTCAACTGCACATCCATGATGACAATCACCTGTTCCACCACATCCCAAAGGTGATCTTTTGGGTTGAGTGACTAGCACTCTATAAATAAACTTTTCTTATTTAACTACTTACCATCAGCAGTCTGAATGTCGCGGGCCGCTGGTGGTGGGAAGTAAGTAAATAATCAGTTGATACAAGGCATAATGGGTTCATGCTCTCATGTTGTATACACCAAATTTTGACCCTACCGCCTGAATGTCACAGCAGAAATCAGTTCAGGGTTCTCCTGCTGTAGCCCATCTGTTTAAAGTGTTGTACATTTGGAGAACCAAGGTATGCTCTCTGCATACCTTAGTTGTAAGGATTGTTTATTTTAGTTACTGTTGTCTTTCTGTCAGCTTGAAGCAGTTTGGCTGTTTCAATGTAATAATAAAGAGAGAACTGCTGCTCAAATGATATTTTCTCTTTTTTGGACCATTCTGTCTAAACCCTAGGAATGGCTGTGTGGGAAAATAAAGTACCTAGTAAAGTATCTGTTCAGTGTATTTTGTGATGTATTGCATTGAACAGTAGATCCTAGCAAGTTTTTTAGTTTGTACTCCTTACATGCAGCCAAGAAATACCCACTGTACTGTATATGTTTTAATTCTCACTAGGTTGTATATGAATTGCAAGTAATTTGTTAGAAAATTCTCATCCTATTGCTTATTTTTAAAACATTTTAGTGTATTTTTAGCATCATATTTCTTTATTCTTCACAATTTTCCTCGTGTTGTGTCTTCTCTGCAGGACCGTAGAGACTGGCTGCTCGACAGTGCTCTGGGAAGGTGGTTGACTTCCAGACAGTTTGTCATTTCAAACATAACTTTACTAAAAGTGCTGCTGTGGCTGGTGCTGCTGGGTCTGTTTGCCGAACTGGAGTTTGGCCTACCTTTCTTTGTCATCTCCCTCTTCTACTGGTTGTACGAAGGACTCCGAAGCCCAGCGCCCCGCAAGCCTGGTGAACTGAGTGCTTATTCAGTCTTCAACCCAGACTGCCAGCCTCTGCTGGGTGCTCTAACTGCTGAGCAGCTAGAGGGAGAGATGGGCTATAGACCTCTAGCGAACAGATAACTTGCTTGTGATATATACATTTACATCAAATATTTAAATCTTCATCTAAAAATTTCTCTGCAATTTTCAATTTCTGCTTCTGTATGGCACATTAAAATGTGACTGGTTAGCTAATAGTCGTATTCCTGTGGCTACTGTAATGGATTTTAATAGTGTGAATCAGCGATATATAATGGCTAAGTTATCATCATTATGGGTTGGCATATCTGTAATATAGGGTTGTTTCATTTTGAACATGGATGTACAGTACTCCTAATTCTCTGATCAGTGCTGGTTTGTTTGAAAATGCAGAAACCATATGAAAGGGTGAAAAAAAAAAGAAAAAAAAACAGCCAATACTGAGTCACATCCACTGCTTTTAATTTAACTCAGTAAATGGCTGTTACATTTTATTTTGTATTTATAGTGGCATTTCTTAAAGGAGACCTATTTTGCAAGTTTCCATCTTTGAATTTTTTCTTTAACTCTACTAGAGTAGCTCAAAAATAATCTTAGTGCAAAATAATTAATTTTATTCCTGGCCTTTAAGCAAGTTTCTGCTGACTGGCAGCTCCAGCAAACAGAAGATTTGAACGGGAAGCGGGTGGGGTTTCTGTGCTCACTATCAGAGCTGTGCCGGAGATGACAATATTAAGGGTATATGCTCATATTGATATTATACAGAGCCAGGAATAGAAAAAACTGTTAGAAATACTGCATGGCTCACACGAATGATTTGTACATACTCATGAGCATGCACCAGTTTGCACATGACAGAAAATTGGAAAAAGCATATAGATCCACTTTAAATAATAAATAAATAAGTTATGATTGAAATTCACAAAATTGGGTTCTAAAATTAAAAACAGAACTTTCTCACTAAAAAACAATGAGAATTACAGTTAAAAAAAAATTAATATTGAATACAATTTTTAAACAAGCACGTTTAAGCCTCCTGTCCCCACCTTCATCCCCTTCCACCCGAAGTTCGGCGGGCACTTTGACCCCTCGGATCTCTTATTGCAGAGAGAACGTGTATCACGGGCTAAAGCGAGATGGTTCATTCCCGTGTACTTAGGTAAAACGGTTACACCCGTGGTTAGGCCAGTTTAAAGCAAATCTTATTGTTGCTTTGCTTAGCACAAACCCGAAAAACTGGTGCACATTCAGATAGGAAAGAAAACCGCTGTATTTAAGTCCTTGACGGCGCTCTTGTTAGCTTGTTTTTTGGCGTGGCAAGGAGGTTACTATCTTGTAGGGTTCAAAGGTCTAACACTTCCTGCATTGCTCACCACTCCAGCTGCAGTCCAGGAAGACTTTTGGTGGTTATTTCACCGTGTTATCGTCAGTAAGTATTCATTGAAGTTATGAGGATGTGTTTTATGAATATTCCCAAATTAAGATTCTTAGTCAGCTAGCTGTGAGCTGTAGCATGCTGGCTAATTAGCCTCAACTGCACAGGTTTACATATTATACCGCTTAGAGCCGGCTTTTTAGTTACTTAGCTAAACTAAGTGCTCTAAAATTCAGAGTTAACTGCTTAACATTTTAAGCTTCGAAGCTGGATATCGAAAGAATACCTTCAGTGCTGGGCTGTATTAAATACATGAAGCACTGTACTAACTGAAATGCAACCTTGACATATTTGAACTTTAACCTTTTATGACGTCTTTTACCTGTACTCCACTACATTTCATTACTTTTTACGTATATTTATGTGATCATTTTAGTTGCTTTGCATATTAATACTCTTGCAGACAAAATATATTATAGACATGGATTTGTATTGTGAATTAATCTACACAACAGTATATACAGGCACACCTGGATGACCAGTCGATTATTGGCTGCTGCGCCCATCGCCAGACCTGTTTCTGATATTCGAGATATCCACTTACTTTTGCTATAAGGAGGCAAGTCTAGAAAAAGCTGCCTGAATCTTAGCTTTTAGAGCAGTCTGAACTGTACTCTGTACTTACTGTTATGTAGGCTTAAAATTATCGTCCACCATTTTAATAGTGTATAAATAACAGAAAATAAGGAAAAAGTCCACTTTAACATTTTCAATGTAGGACTCTAACACGTGTACAATGTTGTTTGTTCTTCCACCACTAGAAATAATTAGTAGATGATGGCACTTGTAGTTCTTGTGAATTAATAGTGTGAATCCTGTGATTGCCTTTAGTTAAACATTTTAATTTGCATTTGTAAATTTTAAAAATTTACAGAAAATTATTTTAGATATAGATGAGTATGATATTTATGTATTTTGATGCATATAAAGATTTAAAAAATGCAAAAGGAGAAGATGCTCCTAGTATTGTCTATTGTTAGTCTTTTGATCCGCTTAACTTCATTATTAACTCTTTAGCTACAGTATTGTACATATTATTTTAATGTAACTGAATTTTTGCTGTAGGATTGAAAAGGCTAATCTGCTTATGTTGCCTGCTTACATCTACTTTTTTTTTTTTCTTTTAGGACTAAATCCAAATATATCCATATATCCACAGTTGTTTTTCAGGGTTAGCATAGCAATCTTTTATTGTGGATTTTTTATTCACCACCTGGACTTTCCCTGAAATGATCTGTGAGCTTCTAAATCTGGCAATAGCAGATTGACGTAATGAGCAAACTGATTCCTAGTTTTATGAGTTTTCCTTCCCTCTGCCCTAGACCAACCAGAAAGCAATGTCCGGAAGTCCTGCTGTGGTTATACGGCTGATGGCCTCTGCCTATGCTGTGGCTGAAAAGGCTGGGGCCATTGTACGGAAGGTTCTTCACAGTGGAGAGCTTGGTATTGTGGAAAAGGTATGACCCTTCTATGTATATTTTATGCTTAAACAACACCAGTTGGACACATTTTTTAACCCTGTAAGTTTTAAATTTTCTGTTTGTACCCTTGGACAGACAGGAGCTAATGATCTGCAGACACTGGCAGACAGACTAGCACAACAGAGCATTTGTGCTTCACTGTCCAGACGCTTTCCCAAACTCACCATTATTGGAGAGGAGGTAAGTGGGAGTTTTAACTTTATATTGGCAAACAATTTTTGGCCAATTTATTTGCAATGGACAACCAGACCTAAAAAATTTTTAGTATTACGGCAAATGTTTATATTCTTTGTTCACACAGGAGCTTCCTTCTGAAGAGGTGCAGGAAGATCTTATTGAGAATGGCCAGTCAGAGGAAATTCTTCAGAAGAGCTGTCCACTCGAGTACAGAGAGCTGAAAGAAGAAGAGGTAACCACCTGTGGATTTTGTAATAGCTCGAAGGTTTAGCACCTGAATAAAAAAGCATTATCTGTTATTACAAATCAGTCTTGTATGGTTCTTGCTTCTACCGTGTGCTTATTCTGAATGTGTCTATCTGACTTTCAGCTAGTTGTGTGGGTAGATCCTCTCGATGGCACAAAAGAATATACTGAAGGTATGCTCTTCCAATTCATGTCTTAAAAATCTTCCCCCATCTCTGTTTTGTGTGTGTATTCAGCTGCAAAAAGCTTTATGTGCAAAAGCCTGCTGGGTTGCTTTCTGGTTCTCAGCTCTCAGAACTTCACTGCCACTTTCATGTTTTTTTTGCTCCTCTTCTTTGTGCATCTGTGCACCTGCTTATCCGCTGTCTTTCTGCTGACCCTAGCATCAAGGTGTCTCCATCTCCGAGCTGTGGCCCAGACACCACACAAAGGGTTGGACACCTCTCAGCCTCACAGCACAGCTCTCTGTATGGGAAGGCAAAGATTAACCCTGGCCGTGTAGAATATTCATTATTATGGCCATAATAGAAATATTTATGAGTGAAAGAGCAGTAATGTAGTTTAGCGTCTTCCAGCTAACACCCTGCTGCTTCCTGACTTCAGGGCTCCTTGATAATGTGACAGTGCTCATTGGGATTGCATATGGAGGCAGAGCCATTGCAGGTGTGATCAACCAGCCATTCTACAACTACCAGGTATAAACCTGTTTTGTATTACTTTTTGTAAACTTCATGCATCTTATAGTACACTATAAAACCATCACAAATCATCATACTGAAAACAGTGTACAGCAGGTGTACAGGTGAAACAGCCATCAGATATGGACATAATGATTTTTTTTTCCAACCCTAATGAGCATGCCTGGTGAGCATAATAGCTAACTAGAGGTGAAATGAGATGTCTTAGTAGTGCAGTGGCTCATCTTCTCCTGATAAATGCTGACTGAGACATATTTCAGTTGCTGAATTG
Organism: Pterophyllum scalare; assembly: GCA_024447675.2. Classification (NCBI taxonomy): domain Eukaryota; kingdom Metazoa; phylum Chordata; class Actinopteri; order Cichliformes; family Cichlidae; genus Pterophyllum; species Pterophyllum scalare. Next base: position 46,906 of record JAMQGT020012022.1, read on the forward strand.
TACTGTAAATCTTAGAAGCATTGTTAAATGGCTCACTCATTAAAAAAATCTGCACACAAGTTACAACAACAATATGGCAGCTGCTGAAAAACAAACTTTTCTAAAGTCTCTGACTACATTTCATAGGAGATATTAACAAGTAAAATACTGAAGTTAATACAGCTACAGTCACCATCAACATTGTGTAGGTAGACCTACACAAGCACCATGTAAACTATGTGAAACGTGATGTTATGAGAGACACTGCATGGTAAATTACCCTGCTTTATAGTCCTTTGGGACCATAATGAACTTCACATTGCATTAAAAGACTTCAGTAAAGTATTTACTGAAATCATAGAACAGGGGAGCCGAGGGTAACTTTCCCACTGACTTCTGCAAAACTGGATTCCTCTTCACAGCCAGAGGAGTCGCCTCATTAAGTCCCTCACTAGCTTCACCTTTCAGACCTGAAAGTAGGGGTGGGCAATATAGCCTTAAAATTATATCACAGTATTTCAAGGAAATTTACGATAATATTTCTGATGATATAGAAAAAAATACTGAATACTTTATTGGTGATTGCAGCCTGCAGGCAGTAATATTTATCAGTGTAAACAAAATAAAAGATAATTAAGGTATTTTCTATTCTCCTTTTCCAACGACCTAGTGTCACTGATAACGGGCTACCTAATTTGAAGTTTGACAGTTGGTGCTGGCAACATTAGCAATACAGTGCAATAGTAGTGACACAGTCAAATGTAAGTACAGAAGTAGCCTAGGTCATGTTTTCCCTGGAAATTTTAAGAAAAAGTATAAAATAGCTGTTTAACACTTTAGTTTATAATAACTACGTAATTTAACTTTGTAACTCTGCAGGAGATGCACAATATCATCACAAAACAAAACTGAAATTGAAATATATTTTCTACCTAGGGTGTTGTAACTTGGGTTAAGCTTTTTAACCCCTGCTTGTCCACCATTTGAACTGGCATCATATACTTTGCCAAACAATATGTAAGTACATCATTAATTTACATCCACCATTTGCTCCTCCTGTCATATGGAGTCTAACTAGTGAGTGCTCCAACGATGCCCGGTGGAATCATTTGTTTACTTTTGGCTCACACGTTACCAGCTGCAAGCATCTTCTCCTTTATATCCTTATTCTACTCGATGGTGTGTTTTTGTCTCAAGTGGTAAAAGAAGTTTGTTGTTTCCACTTTGAGCAGGAACAGTTTTCTTGCATATTTTGCAAACCATTGTGCATTATTGGAGGATGTTGAATTAACTCTCTTTACTAAGTCAGAGGCTGACACCTGGCTCTGGCTATTTGTCTCATTGTACACATTAGGGAATGTAAACACATGGCATTGCTATAGTAATGACACGACATGACTTTTTTTTTTATCACACAAAATTTATAATGGTATTGTCACACATGATATGGCACAGCCCTACCCAAAATGTATGTCCATCTTTTATATATATACAGTTTGAGTTCAGTCAGTGTTCTTTTGCTCACAAGAAAAATGGCTGGGTTCAAACAAAAGGTGCCATCTTCTGAACTGTGTATCCGATCCAGATGCAAATACTGTATAGGAAATACTATGTAATTGGTGAGTGAGTCAGTGAACAAGTTCAAGCACAGGCTGAGTCATCTGCAACTGTAAAATCTTTTTCTCCTCTGGTTAATTGTGACATTTTTAACACCAGCTTGGTGCTGGAGCACAATTAGGAAGAACCATGTGGGGCATGCTGGGATTGGGCGCCTTTGGGTTCCAGCTCCAGGAAGTTCTAGGTGACAGACGAATTGTCACCACCACCCGATCCCATAGCAACAAGCTGGTAATAGACTGTGTGGATGCCATGGGGCCTCATGAAGTTGTAAGAGTGGGTGGTGCTGGAAATAAGGTAAGCTGGATTTAGAGCTTCTAAAATTCTTTCTGACAGCATCTGTAGAATCACAAGTAAATTCAGATGAAAAAAATTGTAAAAATGCTAACTTCACCCTAAAATGAGGTTAGTTATACCAGATGTTATACTTTCAGTATTTGCTGTTACAAAATTATCCAATGTAGGCCGACTAAAGGAAAAGAAAAAAAGCACTCAACAAAATTTAGATTTGTGTCTGTGATCATGTGTAGGAACACCTTGGTTTCTGAATCTGTCTGCCATCACAAGCTTTAAATCCACAGCTTCTGGTGAAGCAGGGCCTTGTGTCTTCTTATGCTAGCATAGGCTCAGTCTGCTGGCATACTTCACATAATGCACCGAGTGCACCTCCTCTACTCCCGTCTTTCACCATTCATGCATTTATATGCTGCCACTGGATGGCTTTACTTTGTGTATTTTCTCCTGAAGTTTGGGCTCGATCATCTGTCACCTCTCTGTGCACTTCGTTCCCTTCACCTCAGTCAGTCATTGATGGCCACACTCCCTTAGCCTGGTTCTGGAGGTCTTTTCCTGTTAAAAGGGTGTTTGTCATCCCCAGTGGTTTCCATAAATGATTGTTGAGTTTTCTCTCTGTATTTTTGGTCTTTGCTTTAATATAAAATGCCCCCAAAATGACTGTTGTGGCACTATATAAATAAGAAAGATGTAAACAACATGGCAAAAGTGCTTCCAGTTTTAACTCCTTGATCTTTTTGCACTTTTAGTGGCTTTTGCACATTATTAAAATAAAACATGAGAAGTGAATGCTTTTGTAGCATTTCTTTTTAGTTTTAGATGAATTCTACAAATTGGCTGAAAGTAGGTTTGCCTTCTGTGCTTCTCTCCCTGCAGATAATCCAGCTTGTTGAAGGAAAAGCTTCTGCTTATGTCTTTGCTAGTCCAGGATGCAAAAAGTGGGACACATGTGCTCCTGAAGCCATCCTGCATGCCGTTGGAGGTAAAATCCTTCAATCATATCCCAGCATAATGGGATGTATAAACTTTGTATTTTAGTAATGAGTTACACCACAATTTTCTGGTGTTTAAACCACTTTCCACAAAGTTGTCCTAAATATTTCTTTATCATGTGTGTGTAAAAAATATATATATATATATATATATATATATATATATAATATTATATTTTTTTCTTTCTTATGCAGGTAAACTGACTGATGTGCATGGAAATGCATACCGCTATGATGCTAATGTAAAACACATGAATTCTGCTGGGGTTCTTGCTACACTCCGTAACCACGAGTACTACATCAGCAGAGTACCACAGGCAGTGCTGCAAGCTCTCAAGTCAGACTGAGGTCTGTCTTCATGTCCCACAAATCAGGTGTAAAATCACTTATTTGATTAAGTGCACCATTTGACATGTATGTCTAATTTCCAAATGTAAATAGTAACTTAGGGCATTCTGTATTCTTGTACCTAAAACAATTCACAGTAATTTCTGAGTCTCAGTGGACTGACGCAAGTATTAAAGCAGGCTCAACAGCACTTCCATTTATTTCAATCCTTTGTAAACAAACTTTTACAAATCTCAGAACATCTTAGCATACTGTTTTCCAACTTGAATACTATAGATTTACAAGGCAAAAGGCAAGATCTGTAGATTAAATGTTGGTTAGTGAGTTGGAAATGATGTACTGTACTTCATTCAGTAACAACAAATTAGGAACAGTCTATAAGTGGCATAATGCCAACAACAGTAGTCAACTTGATTTGATACATTTAGCCCCTTTACACACACAATGACTGAAATTGCAGTGATGTTCTGGACAGTGTAAGAGGTCGAGGTCAACCCCTGCTGCTGTGAAGAACAAACGTACAGCTGAGATGTGAACACTAAAAATGAACTGACTGCCAACTACTAGTTAATCCTGTACTTGAAGTCTTGTCCTATGTTTAACAGGATGCCATGCTCTTCATTTTCTTACCATCTTTTTTCACATTGGCACATCTGTCTCTACTTTTCTACACACTTACTGTATTTATCAGACTAAAGGACAAACTCAGCATGCTTGCTGAGCTGTGTGGCTCCACAATGTCTGGATTTTTTTCTTCAGAACAAAAAAAAAATTACACTACTGCATTATCTTTATATTATACCAACAATGGAAATTCATCTCTTTAACAACCACTAATGCTTGTTCAGCGATGTGAGGGATTCAAAAGGTACACAGCACAGTATGAGTTGTGAAAAAATAGGCTGGAAACACCACGAGGAGCATCAACTTTATACAAATGCCCAAACTAAAGCTTTAGCACAGGTTGGCATCTTTTTAAACTGAAAAGAGGCTTTAATAGCCATTTTAAATAATTATGCTTGCATAAAGCAAGATTTCTAGCAATATTTATTGCACGTACATCATAAAATTATCTGGATTTTATTGGCATCTCCACGGGGAGAAAACATTCTTGAGTCGTATGAAAAGTCATAGCTGTCATATTTACGTAAAGATAAAAATTCAACATTATGGGAAATATGCTTTGCATATACACGCTGAGAGTGAAATTCATGGTGAACTGTTTTTGTTCTTCGGGTATGTAGGTACAGATAGCACAGCTTAGCATAAAGACTGGAAACAAGGAAGTGGCTAGCATGACTGAGCTGTGCTCAAATACAACAAAATCCACCTATTAGCACCTCTGAAGCTCACTAACTCACTAAGGTAGTAAGGTAGTCAAAATTCGATTGAAATCATCAGTTCATGTAAAAGTTTGTGAAAGTTTTAAAAAGATACTACTTAAGGTGACTGACTCTAACCACCGCCCTGGCAGATACCTTTGCTGATGCTACCCTGCAGCCCAGTCTCATGGCAAAACCTAAAGGAGTCAAAAATTTGTTTGTGTTTGTGAACACAAATTGTTCTTTTGTGGTGACACTCGGCACAACATTGATGTTAATGGACTTCGGTTAGAAGTATGTGTTGCGCCTGCATGGCGCAGCCTTAAGACATTTGCAAAATATATTTAAACCCAAACCTTGACCTTTTTCCTAACCTAACCAAGTATTTTTGCTGCCTAAGCCAACAAAAGTAAACGGCACCTAAAAACGCAACTCAAGTCTTAAAGTAGCACCTAGGAAAGTTTAAAATCATTGGTCCTGAGGGACTTATACCATGATGTCCTAAGGCAGACTCCCTTGCTCTTTCAGACGCACAACAATTTGTGTCCAATCAATTGATCTGTGTTCATGGCAAAACTATTTCTCAAACTACCATGTGGAAATATGCATGTGAGCAATACACCAGTAAAACAAACCAGAGCACCTTCATACTTTTGAAAGCACCAGTAACTTTAAATGGTCTCCACTGGGCAATGGGTCCTTAATGGTTACTTTAGTTTAAATAAACAGCTGGCAGGGGGATTTTGCTAAATTTAACTAGTCATTTTAGGTCCTTGTGCTAAGCTAAGAAAGCCATATTTAACATGTGAAAATCTGCATCAGTCTTACCTGTCTCTTTGCAAAAATACAAATAAGCATATTTCCCAAAATGTTTAACGATTTAAGCAGTTTAATACTTAAGATAACACAGAAGTGGGAATCGAGATGAGACAGGAATTATTTAGACCTGTAGGCTGGGAGAGTGCTGATTTTACATATTGTTTGAATAAAGAACTCATCTCAATCACACACACGTGCATGCATTTACAAAACCACAATGGAAATTTTTAATCTGAAGGCAAAGAAGCATCTCACCCATTTCAAAAAGGGGTTGGTGTTAATATTCCTGAACGGGCTGAGTAAATACATACCGTAGCATCAAAAAAACACAAGAAAAGTCACTCACATATTCATAAAAATATGCACAGAACAAGCGACAAAAAAAAAAATCACTCCTGGAATTTCTGTTTACACATGAATAAACTGACTGAGAAGGCTGGAGTGTTTGAGGCAGCCTGCGGGGATGTGGGCCGAAGCCCAGCCGGAGGAGAGTCAGGGCCAGCCGCTCACCTCTTTTTAGGTGCCTGAGTAGTACGAGGAGGGGTGACCGGGCGTCCTGAATTCACCACTCCATACTGGTACTTAGCTTTTTTCTCCGACGGCTTCAGGATCTGAAAGGAGCAGATAGCAGTATTGCCGAGAGAACACGAGACAGATTTAATGTGCCAGTAAAAGAAGCGCACTGTACCTGAAAGGAGCACATGAGGGATTCGTCCACACTCATCATGCCGCCCGCATTGTCAAACTCGCCGCAGTAGTTGGGGGCAGAAAACAGCGTGACCAGCTGCCGCTTTGCAAAGAACTCGTAACCGTCTTCAACAACCTGTAGGGTGGCAAAGATGACTGACAGAAAATTAACTGGCACCCGCTTTGGTAATCAGTTCACCAATTAAGTTGTTTTTTAAGCACATGATAAAAATTCACTGGTTGTAAAAGTGAATGTGTTTTTCTTGGCTTTCAGTTATTGTAAGCTGATTATTTCGAAAATTGGATGTTGGTCAGACATAATAAACTTTTTACTGTTTATAATGCCTCTGGATTGTTTTAGTAGCTTAATTTTCCATTTAATAAGCCAAAAGAAAAGCATTTTTCTAGTAGGTATTTATAACAGTTATTCAAGGACATTTTGAGAACATATCTTCTATACAAAACTGGCAGAAGTCTGTTTTCACTTTAAATCTCTAATAAATAAAATTGCTTTGACGCAGTTACAACTGGCCCAACTTGTTTTCATTAATGAAAGGAAGTTTAATTATCAGTTGAATAACTTTAATAGAGTTGTAAGTCATCAAACAGCTGCAGTGTTACCTGGTGTGCTCGACAGATGAGATCCAGGTCGTGGCGGTTCAGAAACTTGCTGACCACATCAGCCCCGAAGGTGAAGGAGACTCCCCGATCATTTTCCCCCCAGCCCTGGACATCTTTGTCTGGATCAGACCACAGCAGATCACACAGCAAACCTGGAATATGGTGCGTTGGGTCAGAAGCACAGTTGAGTCAAGCAGTCACTCATTGACATGCTTATTTTTGTAAACTACTGTACACCAGTGACTGCATGTAAAAGGTGGACATAGCCACCGTAATGTCACCCATTGGTTCGTGAAACTGTTGTGAAGCCTTGAGCTGAGCTTTGTTGCCTCCACCATCTTGTTTTAAATCCAGCATAGTGAGTGAGGGATGAATCTGACTAAGAAACCGACACTGTGCACTCATACAGAGGAGGCTTGTCAATCACAAGGCAGGCCCACCCTAAACCATACATCATACATGCAGACAAACATAGACCACTGGAACTGTCAGTGAGGCCATAAACTCATCAGAAAAGTGTTTATTGAGGTCAGCCACTTCAAATGACTACAGACGAAATAACCATTAGGGACATGAAGTGCACGGGTCCTGAGTTAAAATTTTCTCATCTTTGGGTGAGTTAGTGAAACAACTACCAATGGAAACAAAGATAGTGCTGACTGACAAAGGGGTGGGAAAGACACTAAACGGTTACATAGACAACCAGAGCCTGAAATGTCCCCTAGAAGCTATGCCAATCTTTCATATACAGTCTACAAAAAATATATGATGATCTTCATGAATTCATGAACTCAAGCACATACAATAACAGACCTGTGTCTGGGACATCAGTGGGTCTCATAATACGTCGGATTTGTTCCATGGACTGCAGATCAGGAGATAGTCCTGAGGGAAAGAAGACAGTAGTTGCCTAATGTCATGAATGCCAAGTATTGTCTGTAGTTATTTCAAATATTTAAAGTTAATGGAATGGTAAGAAAAACATACCAGTATAAAGTTTGGACACGCTCACCCACTCAAATGCATTTAAATACCAAAGGCCAAGACCAAATACCAAATGGAATAATTCTACAGCACATCAGTCGTTTTGCCTATTTAGAGGCACACTTTTAATACACAGAGACAAATTATTCAGCAGTATATTGTGGGCTTCTGCATAACAGATATGCTTTACAAACCTCCATGACAGCAGAAAATCTTCTCATCAATAATTGCAGCAATGGGCAGACAGTTAAAACAGTCTGTGAACGTCTTCCAGAGCTTTATGTTGAACCTGCGTTTGCCTGAGGAAAATGTAACCAAAAAAAGCTTTTAAAAGAAGACAGTATATATATTGTGTATTTCAGATTCAATATATCTCTTGAACTTTACAACCCGGAGAAAAAATATTTGCAGTAAGAGAATATTAAGGATTAAATTTTTGACCATTCTTCCAGAAGCACATTTGTGAAGTCAGAAACTGATGTTGGACGAGAAGGCCTGGCTCATAGTCTCCGCTCTAATTCATCCCAAAGGTGTTCTATCATCTTGAGGACATGACCCTGTGCAGTCCAGTCAAGCTCTTCTCCACCAAACTTGCTCATCCATGTCTATATGAACCTTGCTTTGTGCACTGGTGCGCAGTCATGTTGGAACAGGAAGGGGCCATCCCCAAACTGGTCCCGCAAAGTTGGGAGCACAAAATTGTCCAAAATGTCTTGGTAGCATTAAGAGTTCCTTTCACTGGAGCTAAGGGGCTGAGAGCAACTCCACCAAACTTAACACTTGGCACAGTGCAGTTAGACAAGTACCGTTCTACCGTCAAACCCAGACTTATCCATTGGATTGCTAGAGAGAGAAGTGTGATTCATCACTCCAGAGAACACGTCTCCACTGCTCTAGCGTCCCGTGGCAAAGTGGTTTACACCACTGCATCAAATGCTTTGCACTGCACTTGGTGATGAAGGCCACATGAAGTTTGGACGTCTGTAGCGATTGACTGCAGAAAATTGGCGACTTCTGCACACTATGTGCCTCAGCAACTGCTGACACCGCTCTGTCATTTCATTCCCAATTGCTTCCACTTTGTTGTACCACTAACAGTTGACTGTGGAACATTTGGTAGTGAGGAAATTTCATCATTGGACTTCTTACACAGGTTGTATCCTATCCTGACGGTACCGCGCTGGAATTCACTGAGCTCCTGAGAGCAACACATTCTTTCACAAATGTTTGTAAAAGCAGTCTGCATGCCTAGGTGCTTGGTTTTATACACCTGTGGCTATGGAAGTGACTAGAACACTTGAATTCAATGATTTGGATGGGCGAGTGAATACTTTTGACAATATAGTGTAGCTCTCCAATTTGTATTAATATGAACCACAAAAGCAGCCAATCTTCACGTCTGCAAAGCTGTAACCATCAACTTAAGTTAACAAAATTTAAACCTGACAGTATTCAGATGCAGCCAGTGCACAACAAGCACTGAGGTTTTCCAACTTACATTCGTCATAGAAGCCGTAGATGCGATTGATGGAGGCACACTCGTGGTTCCCCCTGAGCAAAAAGAAGTTTTCTGGATATTTGATCTTGTAAGCAAGCAGCAGACAGATGGTCTCCAATGACTGCTTCCCTCTGTCCACATAATCCCCCAGGAACAGATAGTTAGCCTCTGGCGGAAAACCTCCATACTCAAATAGCCTCAACAAGTCTGTGTATTGCCCATGGATATCACCTGGAATTAAAAGTTTTAATGACATTTTATTGATATTGCAAGATTATAAGGATATCTTAGAAAATGAATGTCCTATTTATAAAATGTGAACACCAAGAACAAGTCAGATTCCCTATGATGCCTTTACATATAAACAAGTTCAATTTAAGACTTTTAAACATTAAACTAACAAGCAAGTTAGCGTAGCGAGGCATTCTTCATCATCATTCGTCGTCATCTTCACAGTTCCCGTCAGTATACTGAAAGCCTAAACTGACCCCCCCCTCCTCCAACCACACCTAACAATTCAGGATGTTTTTGATTTTTCAGATATTTTTTAGGCAGACCTATGACTATTAATAAAGCTCATGTACATGACTAGTCTACTGTTTCCGGTAACCATTTTTACACATCTACAAACAACCTGAAAGGGTTAAAGGGCTGGCATGTTGTACTGTCACCAGGGGGCAGTGTCAAAAATATAACACTGCAAAGAGGACAGTTATAATACATAAAGAACTCCTCTGTCTTCACCTTAACCTTTCAACTAATCAGCATTCTACATTTGCATAGCATCATTGCCACTGGCTACACATTGTTGACTTTTTGGAGGAGGTTAGTTGCATACCAAAAATTCACTCTGCGTAGCCAAAGAACTGCACAAACAGACACAAACATGGTACCCTGATTTCTGCTTAAAGGAACTCATTATAATCAGAATGTGCAAAATTTAGTGAAAAATTCTCCCACTAGGTGAAAGTAATGTTTTTGAGAAAATGTTAGTATAATTGTAAGTGGGGTGGTGTGAAGTTTAATATTGTTACTAAAAGAAGGTGTCAGGGTTGGCGCTGCTGTGCAGGCAGGAAGGAGGAAGGACCCCAATGCAGACTCCGGGAAGGTGCTGTTAAACTCACTTTATTTACAAAACCACAGAAACAAAAACAGGAACTCTCCTCGGGAACACACACTGGATACGGAGAGACGCAGGGACGACAGCAGGGAACAACCACAATGACGCGACAAAGAGGCACAGAAAACACCGGACTTAAAGACACAGGAGGGAACACAGGTGATGCACATTACACAAACGAGACAGGAGGAAGCAAAACTGAACAAGACCCACAGAGACCACAAGACTATCAAAATAAAACAGGAAACACCAGGGAAACAAGGACGCAGACCTAAAACACAAAACATAAGACACCGGGCCACCGGCCCGGGACCATGACAGAAGGTTCTGGGATCAAAATTCTCGGTCAACTGGAACCTTTGTATGAATCACGAGATGTGCCTCTTAGATTAATTGGCAATTCAGTCTTAGGCTCCAGTCCCATAATCGTAAGTTGAATAAAGAGTTAACAAAACTAAGTGAAGTTAATAGTCTGGTAGATGGCTATTATGTGTTGATGTGTCCCTATAGTATTATGAAGAAAACCCCAAACATCAAGTAACTCCCTATGAGCAAGCACTTTGTGACAGGGAGGGAAGAAAACAGGAAGAAACCTCCAGCAGAGCCAGGTTCAGGGAGGGGCAGCCATCTGCCATGACCGGTAGAGGGGTGGAGGGAAAGAGAAATGAAGAAAAAGAAAAGAAAGTATAAAAGAAGTATAAGAAGACAAAAATTTAATGACATGTTGCAGTGGTATATAAACACCAGTGAAATGAGGTGAGTGGAGAAGAAGTGCTCAGTGCATCACATGAAGCCCTGTAGGAGTCTGAGTCTATAGCAACATAACTACGGGAGGGTTCAAGGTCACCTGATCCAACCCTAACTATAAGCTTTATCAAAAAGGAAAGTTTTAAGCCTAATCTTAAAAATAGAAAGGGTTTTTCTCTTTCAGTAAGAGAGGGATAGAATAGCTGAAGGCTCTGCCTCCCATTCTGCTTTTAAAAACTCTAGGAACCACAAGTAACCCTGAACTGAGAGCGGAGTGCACTGTTAGGATAATATGGTAACATAAGGACTTCAAGCTATGACACGGCCTGATTATTCAAGACCTTGTAGGAGGACTTTAAATTCAATTCTGGATTTAACAGGGAGCCAATGAAGAGACGCCAATATGGGAGAAATATACGCTCTCTCTATTCCCTGTCAGTACTCTCACCGCAGCATTTTGGATTAACTGAAGGCTTTTTAGGGAACTTTTACAACAACCTGATAATAATGAATTATAGTAGTCCAGCCAAGAAGTAATGAATGCATGAACTAATTTTTCTCATCACTCTGAGACAGGATGTTTCTAATTTTAGAGATGAAAGAAAGCAGTCCTACATATTTGTTTAATGTGTGCACTGAAGGACATTACCTGGTTAAAAATGACTCTCAGGTTCCTTACAGTGTTACTGGAGGCCAAGGCAATGACATCTAGAGCAAGTATCTGGTTAGACCATTTTTCTGAGGTTTTTAGGGACAAATATAATAATGTCAGTTTTGTCTGAATTTAGAAGATGAAAACTGCAAGATATCCATTCCTTTATGTCTTTAAGACATGTCTGCAGTTGATTTATGTCATCTGGGTTCATAGGTAAATATACTTGGTATAATCTGCATTGCAACGAAAATATATGACACCTGGGATAGGCTTCAGTCCCACCTCAACATTGAATTGGATAGGCGCAAGAAAGTGGATGGATGTCTTCTAATAATATCGCCTAAGGAAAGCATGTATAATGTGAAGAGTACTGGTGCCAGCACAGAACCCTGTGGAACCCCGTGACTAACTTTCATGTCTGAAGAAGACTCCCCACTAGCATGAACAAATTGGAATCTATCAAATAGATATGAGTCAAACTATTACATGTTTCCTTTGATACACAACATGAATTAAAACATATAAGACCATTCCAAGCTGAATTTTACTTAATTCAACCTGTGAGCATTGTAAATATAGTAAACAAAGTAAATGAAAACAACATATACATATAAAACCCCTCTGGGGACAGATTCTGGCTCTCACCACAGATTTTAAGTGGAGCCTCCAGTTCAAGCAGAATTGGCTGACTCAGGAAAATCTCTCTGGATTTGATGCAGAGCCCCCGTACTTCAGCCTCTGTCATCTGTACGATCTTCCCTGGGCGACATCCTCGCACTACAAGGTAAAAGGTAAGACCCATGAATCAATATTGTTATTTTTAAAAAATTCATATTACCAATTAATGAACTATATAAAAACAAAGTATTTATTATTTACATTTTCATCACAGATTAAACATATCCAACCACAGGATTTTGTTTTGCTACTGGCCAAACATATTATTGACTCCAGTCAACATGGGTTGTTATGAGCTGGCAAGAACAGGACTGAACAGCTTGTTGGCTCAGCTGGAATTTCATGAGTGAATGAGTGCAGGCGGTCTAGTCTAGAGGGCAAATTAATGTATAAAATAAAAAACAAGGTTGTTTAGAAATGTGGCAATGCTGGCCAAACCTGGAAGCTTACTCACAAATTTTATTGAAAAAACCAGATATTAAGTACTAGTTACACAAAAATAAAATTAAGATTTGTAAAAAAAAATAAAAATGAAATACAATTGAGTTCTCATCATTTTAAATACCCATGACAAATCTCCAAATTTCAGCTATGTGCAGAACAAATGTATGCAAAATTAGTGTATGACAACCTTTAAACTAGACATCTTTAATAAATTTAGAAGTATATAGATGATATTGATGACTTTACTTTTTTTTTTCATTTCCACATGGTTTATGTGCCTACAAGCAGGATATTTAACAAATATTGTATATTGGGTTTTTTTTTACACCATTCTTTCAACAAGTGACAAGAAAATAATACTCAATTGTTAATGAACAAATAAAAAGGTTAAGGTGAGAGTTAAAAGAAGTTCATTTTTACTTTAATAGAGTGTAACAAGTAAAAAATTTTAAATTCCAGGCATAAATAGATTTTAAAACTCAATGTGGGAAATGAACATGTATGAGCATAATGCAAGGAATAAAAAGTATTCATGATGTAAAAATAGCTCATTTCAGATGAGTTATTATTACATTACCCCAAAATGTGTTACATTTTAAGGAAAGTATTAACAAGAGAAAGAGAATGAGCTGCTGAGTTAGTTAGAAATATACTGTAGTATAATACTATATAATAAGCTCAAGTTATCAATAAATACCTATTGTAAATTACCTACTCCTACATAATGTTTGTGTAATCAAAGTAAAAATCTGTCATGATATCCTTATCTGTTTTTACTGCACTACAAACTTCTCAGTACGTTTTAAAAGAACATAGAAAACTAAATGAATATATACAAAATCCAATTATTAGCATTAGTTTTTATATTTTCTATTATAACAAGTTACCTACATGTGAACCTGTATCAGAACTAATAACTCAAGCTTCTCATAGTCTTATGTTGTGGAATTACATTATTTAAAAGTATCAGGTACTCGAAGGAAATACTAATTCCTCAGAACAGTACTAGTCGGCTGGGTTACTTCCCATCCCAGGTACAGTCCTGGAAATACGCTGGTTTACTGACTAAATTAGGAAAGGTTTATTAGCGCTACAGGATTTAGTCATCTACGTAAAGGGGGTGTGTCCGGGGAGGTAGCCGAGTTACCTGCCTTGGAAACGGGTGTTACTAAGTGTTACTAAGCAACCACAAAATTACAGAGTTCTTCTTGTTCCCCTACATTCCGTCTTTAACAAAGGAGAATATACTAACTACCATCCTCTACAAGGAAAGAGGAGCTATTAAACCGTCAACTTATGTGACTAGTTAACGCAGTTAACTCTCACTGTCACTGTCGGGCCATTTTTCCATCACTCTCCTATTTTACAAACAACAAAGACTAACGTTAACCCTCGCGAACAGGTACATCCTAATGAGTGTGACATCATTCTAACGTTTACAGTGTAGCTTTTAACGAGGCGGTTAAGCTTACGGCTTGATGCCGATGAAGAACATAGACAGCTAAGGAGGCAATGCCGAAATGATTTCTAAACATATCGTGAAGTTAATGGTTAAAAACAAGAACCTACAGATAACCTTTTTCCCCCGGATAAAACGCACATAAAGATAATACATCACAAACGCTAACCTACCTTCCAGTAATCTAGAGATGAGGCTGTCAACGTTCAACTCGCTTTCCGCCATGTTTCTGATGCTCACACAGGCAGGGAAGCGGGCAACGCTAACCCTGAGTGCTGACTTGTAGGCTCGATGAGAGACGAACCGGAATGCTTACTCAATTAAAATCACACTTAAATATACAAAGGTACTGAAACTTTTGATTCAAAACAAGTGGACTGGTTCTTACATAACGCTTTTCTACTCGAGAACTCAATACAACAGGTGTTATTATTATACAATTATACAGTACAAACAACTGACTCCGTTTGAAAAAGTTCTTAGTGTTAGCTGTGTCACATTTGACCAGACTCAATAAAATGTAGACATTTCCTGTTTTTTGTTGTTGTTGTTTTTTTGTTTTGTTTTGTTTTGTTTTTTTAATTTAGTTTTATAGTACTTTGTAGCACTTAATCTGGCCACAGGGGCAGGGGCTACAAACTAGTGTACCTAGTGCTGGTCCCACCCCTTGAGAAATGGGAAGGGTTGCATCAGGAAGGGTATCCAGTGTAAAATCTTGGTCAAATCAAACATCAAGAATGAGATTTCCATACTCGATCGATCAGGGTTAACAACAACTGTCTCCAGTACTGTTGCCCAACAGGGTGCCAGTGGAAATTACGCTATTGTTGGCTGAAGACAAAGGAAGAGGAGAGGGGGAATGTGTGTTAGGCTTGAATTATGCTTCTGTGTGGAGTATATATGTAACCGGAAATCCCCTCTGAACCCTATGCGGTAATCACAACCCTTTTTTAAAAAAAAATATTATGGTAATCACAATCCTTGTGGGCTGCGTTGACCTGATATATAGTTACATTTCTCAAGAGATGCACGTCAGGTTACGTCATCGGTTATCACACAGAGTTCAGAGGGGATTTTCAGTTACGTACATAGGACCCGAAAAGACCAAAGGCCTTATGAGGCAGCAAGAGAGAAGGAAAGGCAGGAGTGTGGTGGTAAGAGGGACTATGATTGGTAAAGGGCGAGAGCTGGATAATAGGATGGAGAGAGCGAAGGTAGATTGAAGTAATCTTGCAGGAAGAGAAGGTAAAAAGAGTGTCAGACAGGATCATGAGCTTGAAGCTATAGATCAAAGGGACTATGTCAAATGTTGTCAGTGTGTATGCTCCATAGATTGAATGTTAGAAGAGAAAGAGGAATTCTGGAGTAAGCTGGATGAAGTAGTAGAGTGATCCCAGGGAGGAGAGTGTAGTGATTGGAGCAGACTTCATTGGACATAAAAGAGTAAGAGTGGAGGAAGGTGCACACAGGTGGACTATATTTTAAGCAGCAGGTGCAATCTGATATCTTAGATTGGAGACTGTAAGGTTCTGTCAGGGGAGAATGTAGCTAGATGGCTCCAGATGGTAGCCTGCAGGATGGCTTTGGAAATCAAGAAGAGGAAGCAAGTAAAGGGAGAGGAAAGAATTAAATGAGACAGGCTCTGGGTGGTAGTGAAGTGGTAGAAACTGGGAAAGTACAGCTGATGTAGTGAGGGAAACTGCCAAAAAAAAGTGTTTGGTGTATCCTCTGGACAGAGGAAAGAGAACAAGGACACTTGGTGGTGGAATAAGGAAGTACAAGAGAGTATTCAAAGGGAAAAGGTTAGCAAAGAAAAAGTGAGATAGTCAGAAAGATGAAGAAAGTAGACAGGAGTATTGGGAGGCTGGGCACATGGCACAGAGTGGTGGCAAAGGCAAAAGAAAGGCTTATAGTGAGTTGCATGTATGGTTAGACACTAAGGAAAAAAAGAACTTGTAGCAATTGGCTAGGCAGCAGAGGTGGGAAGTAA